>NEWO01000317.1:112023-136656 GCA_003013225.1 Phalaenopsis aphrodite
TATATATATATATATATATATATAATATTTTTTGGTGTATCAATTTATCAAAGAATTTAGTTATAATTTGAATGATGGTGGTGAGAGATGACCATTACAATCGAAAGAGCTTGAGGAAAACTGATATGAATCTTTTGAGAATGTAATGATTTATAAAGAAAAGTTGAAATTATGGAATGATCAGAAGAATTTATTAAGGAACCTAGAACCAAGATAAGAGGTTTTACTATACAAATCAAGATTAAAATTATTTCTTGGGAAACTGAAGTCTAAGTGTATGGGGTCAATCATTATGGTAAAAGTTTATCCTTATCGAGTATTGTATATCAAGGATCCAAAAAATGATAAAATTTTCAAGGTAAATGGACATAGACTGAAACTTTAGTTTGATGGTAATAAGTATCTTTCTAATGAAATCCTAATGTTGGGTCAACCAAAGTAAGATGTAGATACGTCGGGCTGACAACATTAGACCAAGTTCATTAAGGGAGGCAACACATAGTTATTAGAGTGGATTAAGTTTAGTTTGTTTGGATTTACTAATGTTATTGCCTGATTTTGTTTAAAAGTTGCACATGTGTTTTTTCTACTTAAATTGACATAATTCTTGACTTAAGGGAGGTTAAGATGTGTATTTGGACCAAGGGTAAACCAGTGTCCATTTTTGCACTGGGCCTCGACACCGAAATCTGGCGCCTAGGCTCCACTATTGTGGAATCTTGAGACTATGTAGTTTTTTAGTTCTTCTAACAATTTTTAGCCATCATAAACTCCCAAAACCTTCAATTCATTTCATTCTTCACCATTTTAGATTGTTTGTGAGTGATAAAAGTCTTCATATTTCACCAGATTTCAAGAATCATGGATTGCAATGCTTTAGAAGGTTCAACTCTTGGAGTCTTTGATCTTAAGAAGTTCATAAGCAAATACGCACAGACACTTCATGATAGCACTTTGGTGAAGAAGAAATTGATAAAATAAATAGGATTCATCATGACTGGAGGGCGGATCGAGGCAGTTATTGTGCAAGGGCATTCAGAATTCTTTTGTTACACCACATTCACTGCTGTGATCTCTCTACTGAAGGAATTCTTTGTAAATCTTCATGGATTAAGTCATGGATTGGTCTATGTTCAAAAAAATTAGTGCCCTTCACTCCTTCATGGACCAACAAGTTGTTCTTGGTGGATGGCATGCTAATTTGCGAATTTTCTAAATTTACTCTGACTAGAGGTAATTTGATTGAGTTCTTCATATTCCTGATGGACACCGATGAACGCTGGAAATTTTGAAGTGATTCCAAGGATAGTTCTTTGTTGCATGAATAAATTTGTCATCAATGCCTTGGTACTTTTTCATTTCTACCGAATTGCTTCGTACCACCAACATCAAGGAAGAAACAAAGGAAATTGAAATACTCAATTACGGTAATCAGACGGGAAGACCTATTGATGTGAGGGCACTTATTTATAGCTTCATAATTGATTTGCACTAAATGGATCTATGACTAGGCTTGGACACCTTGTTGTTATTTTCTCACTTTATAGTCAAGCCCAGGTCCCTTATGAAAGTTGGGAAATTATACTTCTTTCCTGGAAGCCCATGGACCAGCCTATCTTAAGGTGTGATAGCATCAATTTTTATGTGGCACATGTAGGAAGTTCTTCTATGGATCATTCTTCATGGCCTTCAACATCATCTACATCTTGACATGCTAATTTTTTGGTAAGTATCTTTGGGGAAGTGGGGAATACAAAGAAAGAGATATGAGTGATTCATAATAGGATCAATAACATCACTAACCAATTCAATCATCTGGATGGGCAAATGAAACAATAGTCGGGTCATGCTGTCGTAATCCATGATGCACAAATTCAGATGTATAAGAAGAATTATTGGATAATAAAAGTTTCTGAGGAATTCCCGAACTATCCCTTCTACAACTTGTACGTGCATCAATTGCTTGGATATATTAGAGAAGTGGATAGTGAAGTTGATGACAATATGTAGTGAATCTTTTGTAGTGGCTTCTATATGTGTTTGTTCCTTTGAGGTGAGTTTTAAAGTGTTTAGTTCTATTGAGCATTAGCTCTGTGGTGAGCTTGTAGGATTTCTAGTATTTAGAGTGATTAAATGCTTAATAGCTTATGAGTGAATTTAGAAATTGTTTTTAGAGGTTGTTAGTGACGTATTTTTCTTTTTGTAAGGGGTTTAGATTTATATTTAAATATAAAAGATTGTTGATGTTTATGAAAATTAGATGGTGGAAGATTTTTAAACATGTTGAATTTGGCATGCTAGGGTTTGTTGTGCCTTAGTGTACAGTTCTCATTGTTAAAATTTAACAAAAACATGAAAAATTAAACTATGGGCACTGGGGCCTAGGTGTCATAAACCAGAGATCTTGCTGCTTAGGTGCCAGAATAGGTGCATAGGCGCGGTTCAATTAAACTATAAATCTGGGTTAACTAGATTTTTAATAATATTGTTAGCTTCTACTTCCAAGTTTTTGTAAAAAACACCGTTGGGGCTTTCTAGGGCTTCTCAAATCTTTATTTTTGGGGCAATTTGTTGGCTTAAAATCTTCAAATTTGATATTCTCAAGGTAAGAGCTTTACTTTAATGTAAGATTTTTTTATTTTCATCGTTGATTCTTCTCACATTGTTCTATGCTGAGATTTTAGATTTTTTTTGGAATAAATGACTGATGAATACATGGTAGAAATTTTATTACTTTAGAAAATATAGTTGGGAGTTTAAGAATATTGTTTGAAATTTACATGGAATTTTTATAAATTTTTGTTCCTAAAACTAGGAGAAGAAACAGAAGAGTTGAGTTTGATTCTGGAAAATTTGACAATATTGAGCAGTTGAAAGCTTAATTATAACCTAACACTAGGAAAATTTCTACTACTTCACCGCGATAGCAATAACTTTTATTATCCTGCAATTTTACACTAACTTCCTTGAGCCTCTAATGATCAACTTTCTGTTTGAGGAAGAAGAGTAGAAGTTACTCTTGAGCACATCAATGCTCTGTAACAATTGCCTAATTTTCTGAACTGTGTGTATGATTCATTTGAGCCTAATGAATCCCAGTTGGATGAGATGATTTCATTTCTTAGTGACGAAGGAGGAGTTTGAAAAATTAAGAACAAACATAAGGTAAACTTCTCGGCCTCAATGTTAAATGCACCCATCAAGGCGTGACACTATTTTATTTATGCACTACTTCTTCCTTCAAATCATCTGAGGAAGGTGACAAAGGATAGAGCATCCTTGAATTTTTTCATTCAACAGATGAAAAATATAAATATTGGATCTATAATTTATGAGAGTATTTCTAGGTGTGGCACTACTGGAAGATTAGGTTTTTTTGCCTTGATTTTAGCTTTATATAAGCAACCAGGAGTTGAATATGAGCATTGGGAAGAAGAAATACAACCTCTTAATCTAATTAAAAGAACTAATGTTCATGTATCTAAATTGTATGCTAAAATGAGATGTAGGGGAGGAATATTAAATTTTTCTTCTAGCTTTATCTTTAGACCATCGACCTCTGGTACTGCTGCTCAATCTTCTGACACTCTAAATGATATTTTTAGTGATTATCGGGATTTGACACAAGACATAGCACATCTCCAAGGCAAAGTGACAGATATTGATTTTAAGATTAATTATGTCCAGGGATACTTGAAACGTAAACATGGTTATGATAAGAGTTTCAGTACATCTCTGGAAAGTTTTCTGGAAGGAGATCATAATGTTCAGTTTCCACTAGGTCAGGTCCTCCATTTCTGGACTATCACCCAAAAGACTATATGGAAGAGGAGGAGGAGACGAATGCGGAGACAGAAGTAGATGACGCTGAGGATTAGTATCTTTGTTTGTTTATTATATATGTGTTTATTTTAGTTGTGATAGATTTTCTGAACTATGTACTGCAAAATTTGTTGTTTTGGACTTGTTGAAATTTGGATTTGTTACTGTTTGTTGTATGTTTTACTGCACTACTTGTTGTTTCACTCTACTACTGTTGTTTTGCGTGTTGTTATGTTTAGAAAAGCTCCTGTGCTTAGCAATTTTTTTTCTTATATCCACATGAATTAAGCTATACATCTACTATATACTTGCCTCAAGTAATTACATAGTGACATTTTAAACCCCTTTTACAAATAAACATTTTTAATATTTTCTTTTGACTTCTATGTTTTTTTTATAAATGCTTTAACCTAGTAAAAAAAAATTTAATTTTGGGGAGGGATAAAAACTTTTGAAAAACATAATTTTTATTCATCTTTAAGAAACTATAATTAATAAAAATATATTTTTAAAGCAATATGGGGCCATGTGGTGTTATTTTTAGAGAACTGCATTTTGCTACTTATATTTTTACATTGTGGTAGACATAAGTAATTTTTTTGTGATAAAGGTTAGTTCTAAAAACCAAGATATTAAGTAAAACAGAATAGGATTATAATTTTACTATTTAAAGTAGAAAAGAAATTGTCTTTTGAAATACTGAGGATCTTAGATCAATACTTTAAAGAATTGAGACTCTTTGAAAAAACATTTTTGAAAACTAATACATTGAATTAAGGTAAAGGAATCCGTTAAGTTTTTAACTTTAAGAGGAGGATAGTGAAGTTCAAAATCATTAAGCGTTGATCTAAATATAGTAATCCTCGTTAGAAAAAGAAAAGAAATAATTAAAAATGATCCTGAAAGTAAAAATAAAAGAAAAGGAAAAAAGAAAAGAAAGAAAAGAAAAATTCATATGAAAGTCAGGAGAAGCTTGAGGGGATGTCTTATTAAAAATTGTCTCCACTTGAATCATTTTAAAGAAAAAGGCTTTATTACAGTTATGAGCTTTTATTTTCATATAGTATTAGTTTACCTTTGTTAGCAGAGTTCTCCCAAATTGCATATTTTATTTTTTTGAGACTCCTATGTTTTTCAAACTACAATTAATTTTAAAAATGAATAGAAGAATTAGAATTCATGGGCAAGATTACAAAAAATTCTTATGCCCTATCTATAACCTAAATTACTAAGATTTTCCTAAAGTAAAAACAACAACATTTATAGGACAAAACTATTGAAATCTTTAAGTAAACACACTAACAGATATTAAAAAATGTTCAGAATAAATAAGTTAATTGAGGACAAGTAACAATTAATTTGGGGGATTATGACATGCCTAAAATATGTTACTTTTATTTGCACAACTAACCCTTATTTTTAATGATAATATGTTTTAATGAAAAGTATAATAGTTTTTTTTCGGTGTAGATAAACTAAATGGATGAAATGGAGCAAATGGAATGAAAAAGTAGAAAATTGGAGCCAAATGAAGCAAAAATGCCAATGTTGATCTGGTGCCTAGGCTCCAGAATCCAACACTTAGGCGCCATACAACAGAGAGACTGGTGCCTAGGCGCTAGAGACGATTATCTAGACGATCCATTGAATGTGGACATATTTTGAAGAGGAGTTTAAAGAAATTCTTGTGGATTTTAAGAGCTCTTTTTAAAAATTTATGGAAATTCAAAACAAAGACTTTTTTGAAGGATGAAAAGAGGGTCTTTTGTAGAGAAGTGGATTCTTCATAGAGAGGAGAAAGTGTTGGAGGCTGGTTCGAATTTGGAGGAGAAGAGGAGAAGTGAGAGATATCTTCTTCACTACAGATTTTAAGTAAGTTTGGAGTAAAAATTGTAAGGAGAGTGAGTGATTCAAAGGAACTATGATGATTTCTTGGGAAGGAGTTTAAGATAAGTTGTATAATTTGTTTATTTTACTTTGTCTTGTCTTGCAAACTTTTATTTATCTATAAATACATGTGTTGTTGTTTCTTCCCCATAAGATTTGATTAGTTTCCTTTATCTTTATCCGTACTATGAGGAATAATTATGTGTTAAAATGTCGTTTAGTAGAAGTACTTTTAAAATTCCATAAATTGTGTTGATTCAAGTTCTATGCTTAATTTACTTGTCACTCTGGCCAATTGAATTGTTAAAATCCGTTGTAAAATGTAGTGCCTTGAAATGGGCTTTGTTCTAACATAGTAAAAATCTCATTTAGCCTCGTAGATGAGAATGTAGTCCTTGAGGTTAAGTACAAATAAATAGGGAAATATGTTTTGATGGTGTAGAATTGGAGATTTTAAGGTGAAAGACTAAAATCGCCAAATTGATCCAGATGTTTAAAAACTAAAGAGAGATGTTTGCCCTCAGGTTAGGGGAAGTGAAAACTCTGGAGTGAGAGCTAATATCTTCCTAACCTAACCAAAAATTCAGGTACCAAACTCTGGATTAGCTAATATTCTTTATCCACTTGACAGAGGGTATAAAATAAAATTGCTCATATTGAGCACAATACCAAGTTATATGTAAAATTATTTTCCTGCACTATTTAAAAACTCATTGCAAATGGAAGGTTATTTTATACAAATTTGAACTCTTCATACAATGTTAGTTTAGAGTAGTGGTAACCTTACAATTTAAAACCTTTTTAGATTATCCTACATTTTTACTTTGCATTTGCTTAACATACTTAGCATTCCTTTAATATAAAAGGATTAGATAATACACAAGAACTTGCGATCATTTACTATACAAGCTTACTATAATTTAAGAGTAGTTTTATTAAAATCAATTTTACAAGAGTTTTGGCTATCTTTGTGGGATCGATACTGGGTTTTTCAAAAAATAAAAATTATATTACTTGAAACAATACGTATATTTGCCTAGTACCCCTAGTGTTTAAACCATTTTTATCATCTTTATATACTACTTAATTTTTCTCAGTAGCTACTGAATAAAAATTGGGTCAAGTTTTTGGCCATATTTTTGAACTTAAGAAATTGTGTAATTGCGGTTCGTGTCATACATCCTCATGTAAATGATCAATAAGATCATTCAACCATACCTTTAAGTGTGTAAGAAGGTGAGTTGCGAGAGATGGGGTTCCTAGAGCTATGGTTGCCAAGGCGTTGGAGTCGACGGGAGAGAGGAGGGGAAGGTTAGGGCACAAGGGAGTGGGAGAGACCGAGAGGGATTAAGGGATTATGGCATGTTTGGGGGCATAGCAAATTTTTGCAGTAAAAAGGATTCTTTCTGACTTCTTAAAATGGCTTCAAATCTATCCATTATTAACATTAATACTCACGACATTAAATATCAGTTAATCGAAAAGCATGTAGGTTAACGCCCCACCAAATGGTTGATTCAAAATTAACTTATGACATATGGTCATCAA
Organism: Phalaenopsis aphrodite; assembly: GCA_003013225.1. Classification (NCBI taxonomy): domain Eukaryota; kingdom Viridiplantae; phylum Streptophyta; class Magnoliopsida; order Asparagales; family Orchidaceae; genus Phalaenopsis; species Phalaenopsis aphrodite. Next base: position 119,281 of record NEWO01000317.1, read on the forward strand.
TTATTTTGTGCTTATAATGGATGGCACAATGAGCCGTTTATAAAAAAAATTGTCAAAAAATAACCTAATGTTCATAAGTGACAGTATGCCCAATGGTAATGCCATCGAAAATAACTCAACACGTAAGCCGTCGTAAAATCAGAAAACAATATGACATTTTAACTGATGAAAGTTTAAGCCGTTGGTTATAGCTTTTTTTCTTATGGTGAATACATCAAACAGAGAGTCTTTGTCATCGGGATAAGCGCTATATGATGTTATGAACGAGGAGGAGGAATAGGATTTCATTAGGTGTTTGATGATATTCTCTCGCCATAGGATTTTTTTTTTAATTTCTCATTGTTAGAATTTTAATTATGTTTGGTTGTGAACTTTCAAATGTTTAAATCTGTATTTTTTTAATTTAATTTGTTATCATTGTTTGCACTGGTTGTTGATAAAAATTTGAGTTTTCAGGATGAATAAGCAAGTCATTGTGCTTCTCTTTGTTGTCTGCAGGTTTGTGAAAAATAATTATTCTGTTGCTTTTTTTTTTCTTGTTCTAGATTTTGGTCTGAATAGCCTTGGAAAATTAGACACTAATCATTTGTTTGGTGTTTGCAGATGGTCCAACGCAAATTTATGACTGACATTGACCAACACAAATTTGAATCCAACATATTTCGACGCTAAAACCAGGCTGATCTTGCATCATTCATTTATCCCATGAAATTGGTTAGTGATGATATTTACAGTCGCCAAGATAGACAAATATTTTGCATTGGATATTTGCGACGTTAATAATTTTACTGACCACCATTTTAACCGGAAAAATTTTCCCACGTTAATTTAATTAGCGTCAGATTTTCCCTTAATTAATGTCGGATTTGTCTGACGCAAATCATTGAAAATGCTATAGTGAGATTATACTGAGTGGGTTAGGTGCCTTGATTTTTTTTTTTTCTAGATTTTTTCACATAAAAAAATTTGGCCTCTTATCTAATACTTTTGTTTTATCTATGTTCTTGGATCTTCGTGCAAAATGAAGATGTTAAATTATGAATTATCACCAAAAGTTTTCTGGCATGCAACTAACTAAAATTAATTTCTAATTTTTTTACCATACTTTTTCTTGTATGAATACAATATTGTATAATTAAGGGGTTTTTATACTTTCACTTTCTTAACTTCAGTTTTTTTTTTTTTAGGGAAGAGTGTTTTTTCCTTTTCTTAGTACCAAAACATACTTGCAAATATGTGAAATTAAATTATAAAAATAATGAAAATACTTTTAAATAGTTTAAATATTTACCAAATAAACTAATAAACATCTGTACGAACGCTTGACTGATAATCATCAGCATTAGGATAAAATAAAATTTAAGAAAAAAATATGCGGTAGACTGATGAGAAAGCGAAGTCGACAGCAACTAAAGTAAAGGGCCAAAGGTGGCAATGAAGGCGACAATGCTAATGATGGTGGCAATAATTGTGTTTTATACCAAGCACATTTCATATCAATCGCATACACCAGTTGTAATAAGATTGATGATGATGTTTCTTGCATTTATTCAAGGGTTGCCACAATCATATCTACAATCTGATCGATGTCTTTTCATATTAAATATTAGTCTCATTCCAACTATTTAACCAGCATTGATGTTAAATAAATAAGTTAGATCATCAATTCTATTGAGAATAGTTTAATTTTAATGGTTGATAAACATAAAATGAATCCAAAATGAAGATAATTAATTAGGATTATTAATAATTGAAATAAATCATTAATACAGAAGAGTGTTCTTTTTCAAGTATTATGTTCTTCAATTTTTAAGGGAAAGGAAGAGAAAGGTTAAAGAGTTGAGTCTGATTCATCATCTCCAATATTCATTAAAATTAATAAATCTTTACTAGATTCATATATATCATTCTGTAATTTATTTAATTTTGGTATATATAACTGATCTCCACCTATATGTCTAGGCATAGAGTTGATTTCTAACAAATATAATTTGAAAATTGATATCTTAAGAAAATTAAATAAAGTAATTATTTTGTGTTCCAGAATGAGTCATGCTCAATAAAACTATTAGCTATTATGTTTTTTTAAGCAAGAAAATTATTTGGATAACCAGCAAAAGAAAAAAATGAGTATGGATGTGAAACACTGGGCCTTAGTAACCAGATAAAGTTAGAATTGAAAGGTTTTAAAACGATAAAAAATGGGAGGAATTATAATGCATCCATGCGTATGTGGACGTGAAGAGCCGTAGGAGAGCAGAGCATGGGAATTGAAGGCAATTTTGACACACATCTATCACTTTTGATTTGATTAGGAGAATCTTGGCGTTTATGGTGGGTTTCATCAGGAAGGCTGGTGATGGTGACTTGGATGCATTGGCCTTCCTGTTATGAATTTGCAGCCAGTCAGCTGGAACGCATGCATCTTGGACAGTCCCCGGCCGCCCTTCGCTTTATGTTCTCTCTCTCTCTCTCTCTGGGCTCTCAATATCTCTTGCCGTCATGTGTGTTTGGAATGAAGATGGATTTTGGATCTTATGTTTTCATGGGGCTTGTTCCGGATTAATTTTATTTTGTATTTTTTTTATTTTTTTCACTATTATTTTTAAAATATGTTTGTTTGGTGTGTTCTTTACAATTTTAGCTGTTTCTATAAACAAATCAATATATCTTTGAAAATACACAAAATAATATTTAGGAGTTTTAAGTGTTCTCAAACGAATTATATCTTTATCAAACATCATGTACAACGAGAATATGTCGGCATGAATTGCAAACATCTAATGGATGATTGAAGAGGTGAAGTAGCCCCGCGAAATATACCTAGGACAACCCAGAACAGCGTGGCCCCATGAAATCTACCACATACCAAGAAGGCGGTGTATCTCAGATGGATGACGGAAAGATCACTCCTGAAGAAAGAATCTAACCAGATCAGCTTGAACGAACTTGTCATTTCCAACTCAGATAAATTGAAAAAGTGGAACAGGTTCTCCAGTTCCAAGGCAGTTGATGTGCACCTTCAGCAAATAGCCGCCCAGCCTCATAGTCACATGTCCTAACAACTACTCGGCCACACCCATGGGTTCCATGGGTAATATTCATGTACACACTAGAATTCTCCCACTGTACCAATGTATTTTATAGTAACAGTGAGTAAATCTATAATAACCCATTCTTATAAATAGGGGGTCCACTTCATGAATAAAGGTTACATGAATTAACTGTTTATTACTACATTATTTGTCTCCCTCCCTCTCCCTCTCATCTTTTATTGCTTTATTTCTTAGGCATGCCTCCCAAACATATTTGGATTGAATATTCAAAAATGGTGTGGTGAGCGTTTAGTCATGCTGATGACAAGAAGAGGAGAGCAGTGATAAGCCCTTCAACGAAAGCAAAATACTTGACACCATAAATTTGTGTGCAGGGGTGTCCTGCAAGTGCACGTGTCATATCAGTAATTTCAGATTTTGAGGCAATTAGATTTAAGAGAAGTTTTATCCTACTAAAGTTGGTCTTAGCATGGAAGTAAAGTTGGTTAAAGGCCGAGCTAACTATTGCTACTGAATTACAAGCTACTCTTGAAGATTTACCCTTACTGAAATTCTACTAAATATATTTGAATTGGTGATAATGAAGTTAGAAAGCTACCGTCTCCTGCAATCTTATTATTGGTGTGTAGGAGATGAATACATTAAACTATGAATGTGGCTAGTGAAGAATAAAAGCACACTCTTATTTACCCTCTTTCAAGTGCATAAAAATGTTTGGTTAAACTGGTTTTAATTCTATAAACCCCAATTTGAAACCATCAAAGATTATTTCCGTATCTATATGCATCTCCATATAGTATACTTTTGTTTCATACCGTATAGTTCATCATGCATACTTTAATCATGTGTCCATCGCTTGCCCAAGTTATTATGAATAACCACACATTTTAATTAATCGTTTGGCTAGAATGAAAATGAAATGAAGCATTGAAGAATACTCATCACATTAAAGATTAAGAGCAAATTTTAAAAACATTTTACTATCTTACGTAACCTACTTATTCACTTTAATGAGACAAGGTAAGAAGACTACTCACAAAACATAGAGAGAATAACACAACACATCTTTGAATTAGTAAAAATCCTCTAGAATTGTTTTTACAAACAAATTACAATACAATTGGGAACACAATACTTATGTTTTTTTTATTAAAAAGAGCTAGAATATTCTCCTCAAAGGATCTCCCAATCCTTACTGCATTGGACCAACTTTAGTAGAATAAAACTTAGAATATTCTCCTCAGAACAGTTAGTAATTCAGTAGCAATAATTAGCTCAGCCTTTAACCAACTTTACTTCCAAGCTAAGACCAACTTTAGTAGGATAAAACTTTTCTTAAATCTAATTGCCTAAAACCATATTTCCTACTTACTTTTAGAAAACAATCACTATTCCTTAACTAAAGTACCTTAGATAGTATAGAAATAGAATTTAAGCTCTCAATTTAGAAAAAAAAAAATACTAGTACATCTTTCATATAAGTAGCTTAGGAATGTAATGCAGCTTTAAATTAAGAAAAAATGTAATGAAACCAATTTTTTATTAGGTTTCCCCTCAAGCTTCTCCCCACTCAATAATTCTCTTAACACTTTTTTCCTTGCTTTAGGATGTATTTTTTAATCCTTAACATAATTTTTAGAGGAATTACCATAGTTGGATAAGCATTAAATTTTTTTTGAATTCTACTATGATATTATTAAAGTAAAACATATAGTAATCCTCTAAACTTCTAAAAATATGATTTTAATAGTAGCTCAATTCTTATATAATGTAGATCTAAGGATACCTAGATTTACAAATATGTAACTCTTTTCAAAGATGAAAATGAAAAAACATTTTTCAAAGTTTGAACAACAAGTTAACTAAACTGTAGTCTAGTCTCATTCACATATAATTTAAAATAAAAAAGTACTATGTTTTACCATTTTAAAAATTGCAGTAATTTAAACTTAATATGAATTACTTGAAATCGCTTTTAAAATCATGATAGTTTAAATGCAGGTTAAAGAGACCAACTATGTTTAGACTTATAGAAAGAATTTATCCCCCCCCCCCCTCTACCAACAAACTTAACTTTCAACATATTAAACATTGTAAAAGATGAATACATGTAGGAAGAAAATATCCTAGACATACCTTTTACCACATGTATCTATCAACGAGATTAAAATGTATACGCAGATCAAATATACCAGTAGTAGCAAGTAAGTTATACCTAAAGAAAAATGAAAATGAAACTACACTAGAAAAAGTATAAAATGCAACATGTACTCAAAATACCTAAGTCCATGATGCACCAAAACTATATGCTTTCTTAGGCTTATATTTTATACTAATTTTTGGTGATATTGCACTTTAAAGGAATGTTATTTTCATGATTTATTGAAAGTTGTTAATTTTTAGCACTTGAAGAAAAAAATAAGCAAGATGGATGAAATTTAGAGTCAAAATAGAATTTTAGAAGAAATTTTCAGCGTCGACGGTGCCAGACTGGGTGCAGATATTGCCAATTGATAGAAAGCACAAAATTAGTTAATTGACCACTAGCGTCGACGATGCCAATGTCGGTGCAAGGCCTTTTTCTATAAGATTCGACAGATTTGGACACTTTTTTAAGAGTTTTTGAATGCTCCTCTTGAAAAAATGACATTAGGCTCTATTTAGAGTGAAAATTGATCAGAAAAAAGCCCCCCTCCCCCCTTGAGTCCATTAGTCATTTGGTTCATTAGAGTTTTGAGTTAGTTCTTTGAGTTTTGTGGTGAGTTTAAGTGTGAATTATTTTCTAAGAATTTTTGGAGAGGGAGAGAAGTGAGAGATTTTTTCTTTCTTACTTCTTCTTAGACAGAATCAAGAGTCTTCTAAAGAGAGAGAGAGTGCAAGAGAGGCTACAAGGGATTTTCTTTGGGAAAGAGTTTCAAATAAGTGTTATTTATTTATTATTGTTTTATGAACTTTCTTTTATATATGAAATTTTTATTTTGTCGTATATTTCTCATAAAGTCTAAGTAGTTTTCTTTATCTTTCTCCCTACTCTAAGATATGGTGAAATGAAGAGATAAGTTGGATGTGCCAATTTTAAAATATATAAGAAATTGTGATGGTTTTTCCACTCCATTCTAAATTTAATTTTTGATCTGGCAAATTGAAATGTTAAAATCTATTGTGAAAAATATGATTCGGGAAATGGAATATGAGTTCTACAATAGAGTGAAAATCACATTTAATCCTATAAAGGAGTATTCCGATCATTGAGTTAAGTACAAATAAATAAGAAAATATACATTTTTGGGCGTACAATTGGAGATTTGAGGGTGACAAAATAAAATCCCCAATTAGGTTTTAGTGTTTAGAAACTAAAGCGAGTTTTAGCCGTCAAGAGAAGAGAAGTGGGAGCTCTGGAGTGAGAGCGAATATCCTCCAAGCCTAACCACGAATTTAGGGGCTAAACCTGAGATTAACCAATGATTCTATATAACACTGAATAAGGGTGGAGAATTAAATTTAATCATATTTGGCACAATATAGATTTAAACAATTTATCTCATCTCATTTAATCAAAAACTCATTGTAGTGGGAAAGATGCTTTTTCATATTATATAACTTTATTACATAAACATAGTTCGATAGTTACTGTTTAAATTTGCATTACAATTTTGCTAGTTGTTAATAACTAAGTTAGGATAGTACCTTTTAGTGAGTTTTTTTATTTTATTGTTGTGGGTTACTTAGTTAATTTATCATTTTGAATTTAAACATTTCTCGTGGGATAGATATTTGGGGTTTAAACAGAAGTCCTGTATTACTTGATAACGATACGTATACTTGCATAGAATCCAAACATAAATTACTTAAATTTCTTATTCATAAAATAACACATAAAGTTTTTGGCGTCATTGCAAAGCGGAGTCAACTTTATAAATTTTGCACAACCATAATTATCGGGATCAAGTTTTTGGCGTCGTTGTCAGGGAAGGTCACGGTAAATTAAATAGATTTAGTGAATTAAAAAATTTAGTGATAAAAATTAAAAATTAAGAATTAAAAATAATAAAATTTTACATCATAAAAAAATTATATATATATTTAATAGAATTTTAAAGAAATTTTTCTTTGCTTATTATATTTATTTATGTGTAGTAATGGATCTGAAAGTTTAATACCTTACGATTCAAAATTAGAACATACTATTACAAAAGTTCAAAAAGAACAAAAAGAAATTAATAATTTGAAAAAATGGCAAATAACTTAGATAATCAAATAAATGAAAATCGCCAAAGACCCTTAAAAGATTATGCTAATTATACAATAGATGAGCTTCACTTGACTATTCAAAATCGTAATATTGCTGCTAATTCATTTGAGCTTAAACCTGCTTTTATCCAAATGGTACAAGATTTGGAGAAACACCTACTGAAGATCCTAACTTACATCTTGCTAGTTTTCTTGAAATATTTGCTACTTTTAAATATGACGGACTCTCTAATGATGTTGTCAGGCTCAAACTTTTTTCTTTTTCAATAAGGGATAAAGCTAAACTTGGTTAAATTCATTTGCAATTGGATCTATCAGAACTTGGGGAGAACTATTAAAAAAATTTGGCTAAAAATTTTCCACCCTAAAAAACTTCTCAGCTTAGAAATGATATTATAACTTTTTATTAATTTGAAGGAGAATCGATATATGAATCCTGTGAAAGATATAAGGATCTCCTTAGGAAATGTCCACACCATGCTTTTCCAGATTTATTAATAATTCAAATCTTCTACAATGGAGTGTTGGATCACTTAGATCTATTATAGATGCTGATGCAGGTGGATCATTAATGCCAAAACTGAAGCATACTTTTTAATAGAGGAAATGACTACTAAGAATTTTCAATGGCCTTCAAACGGGTAAATTTGAAGAGAAGATTGTACTTAATGAAGAGTGTAGTGCTATTATTCAAAAAAAGCTTCCTGAAAAGTTAAGAGATCCTGGTAGTTTTACTATACCTTGTGCTATTGGTGGAAATTTTTTTGGAAAGGCCTTATGTGATCTAAGAGCTAGTATTAACCTATTGCCTCTATCAATTTTTAAGTGTTTAGATTTAGGAGAAATTTCCCCTACTACTTGACAACGACTTTATATATGCAATAAAATATAAGATAAATATGGATTTATTAAATATTTAATAATTATAAAGTCACACTTATCAACACAAGTATTTGTATCGCTCAAGTAATATAGGGCTCTAATGGAGTCCTAGTAATCGATCCCACAGGGAGTAGTTTAGAATTACGGACTAAAACTTTAGAAAAGCAATACTTTAATCACAATAATAACGTTCAATTTGCTTATCTGTCATTAATAGGCAATTGAAATAAAGAGATAATGTTATTAACTAATAAATAACTAGGGATATTAAGTATGGTTTAATTGTGATAATCAATACATAAGAAAACATCCTTCTCCTTGTCAGGAAATTATAGTGAATGGATAAAATGAATTAGTTCAATTTATATTGTGCCAAATAGAAGCATACCTATTCTTTACCCTTTGATCCAGGCACAAAAAACATTGACTAATCCTATGCTTGTTTACTGAATCTGCGGCTAGGCTGGGTGGATACCAGCTCTCACTTCGGAGTTCCCACGTTCCCCTCACCTGAGGGCTAACATCTACACTTCAGCACCCAAATGATAGGACCGAATTGAAGATTTTAGTCTTTCACTCTAAAATCTCCGATTCTACACTTGATAATAATATTTCCCTATTTATTTGCACCCAACTTCCAAGGGCTTTGACCTCTCTTAATCTTGGATGTAATCTTCACTTTAGTTATAAAACTCAACTTATTTTACCAAATCAATTTGCCAGATTGAAAGTAAATTAAGATCGAAGTGAAAAGATGATCACAATTTCTTAAAAATTTTCATGGCTTCACTAATTGAAATCACCATTTCATAAATCTCCAACAAAGAGAAAGACAGAGAAAATTACTCAGAACTCATGGGGAAAACACAAAAAAACTCGAAATTCATATATAAAATCAAAGTCATACAAACTACAGCAAGTAAATAACTTATCTCTAACTTCTCCCCAAGCACTCCTCGAAGTTTCTCTGAATCTCTTCCTTTCTTTACAGCACACAAAATTTCTCTTCGAAGCAACAAGGAGGAAGAAATCTCTCACTTTCCCTCCACTCTTACAATCTCTCAAAGAATTCCTCACAATTGTTACACTCTAATGGAAATTTTATACACTAATGGTGACCTCCAAGGCCTCTAGGCTCTTCTAATTTTCGGCCAAAATGTTCTTTTAAAGTTGTGGATGAGCATTCCCAAGCTTTGCTTAAGCATCCCTTCAAAATTTGGCCTTATCCAAAGCTTGAGTTGGCACAACCGTCGATCGCGCCATCGGCAGGGTCGATGACACCGTCGGCGAGCTTCTGGAGAATTTTGTCCTGTAGTCTTGGGAAAAAATTGCCATCAACGGGGCCGAGGGCCCCGTCGACAACCTAGTTCAAATCTCCACATTTTGGTCCTTTTCGCTCCAAATTTGCTTCTTTTTGCATCTTTTTGCTCCAATGACCCTAATTCATCATTCCTGCAACAAAACATAAAAAATACCTTTCTTTAAAGTGAAATATCTTTAAAAACAGTATAAAATATGTATGAAAATATCAACATATTTTCCTTTGGTCAAAATCCCCTAAATGTAACTATTACTTGTCCTCAAGTAATTTTAGTACTATATAAAAGTTATGATCTACTGCAGTAAAGTTTTAATTCAGAAATATTATACATTTGACTTAAATAAATATCATAGTGAGGTTTTCAGAAAAAAATCAAGTAATTGAATTAACTCTGTAGCCACAAGATTATCTAGTCATCAAGTTTAAGAGTTCTAGTCTTCTATTTATTTCAAGAATGCCATCTGTTGTAATATTAAGTCACTTAGAATATTCAAAAGAAAGGAACTTCATGAGAACTTCACTAGTAAAAGATCTAATTCCAAAAATATAATTTCAAAAATGTATTTAAGTTTTTCCCTTTAGGTAGGTCGAGTGAAGCCAATTTTTGATTAGGCATATCCTCAAGCTTCTCCTCACTTCCATAAATTTTTTTTTTCTTTTCTCTTTTCTTTTTCATTTGGATTGCTTTCAATCCAATATATATTTTTCTTTTCTTTTTAGGGATTGTTTTCAATCATTTCTTTTTCCTTTTTCAGGTGAGGATTACTATATCTGGATAGCTTTTAATGATTTTGAACTTCACTTTTCTTTCCCTAAATTTGAAACTCAAATCATTTCTTTACCTAAGTTTTTCATAGTTTTTACATAATTGAGCCCCAATCTTTTCTTCTCAAATGAATTTTCAGATTCTTAATACTTCAAAATATAGTTTCTTTTACTTTAAATAGTCAACTACAATCTTATTCTCTTATACTAAATATCTTAAGTTACAAAAATTAATTTTCATTACAAAAATATTTCGTTAAATCTACCATAATATTTAAATAGTTGCAAAAATATAGTTGCCTGAATTAAATTCACTACATGAAATCATATAAATAATTTTTGAAAATGTTGAAATAGAGGACATCTAATAGTTAATCTTTTTATTGGCTTTCCCAAACTTAAAATTTTAAATATGAAATAATACAAGTGGAAAGAAAAACTGTAAATATAAATCATACCTAAGTATTGTAGTCATTTTCATCATTCGAAAATTTCTGCAGGCCTTCTTATATTTTTATTTCACCTAGTTTGTAATATTAGGAGCTTTCTGCACATATAAATTATTAGAGGAATTTATGGGTAATGAAATTTTGAAACAAGTATAAAATTGAAACATTAAATAAGCACAACATTTCCTAACACAAACACAATACTAAATAATTAAAATTAAAATACGAAACAAAAATCACATTACAATCCACAATTCTACTCAACATCTATTAAACTACACATGCAAATTCAACTATAACACTAACTTTTATAACAAAAATTAAAATTATCCGAGTACAACCTAATAATAAAAATGAAAGTCCAAATACATAAACATCCATTTCTATGACAAAAGACTATATAAAATAAAAATACAAATATAAGTACATCAATTTCATTCTATATCAAAATCCCAAGCTATAGCTTCATCTCCTTGATCAGCAGGTGGATTGGGCTGATATTGAGTATATCGGGGGCATTCGGGAAACGTAACATCAGGCTCACCTCTGTAGTGTCGGGCCTGAGCTTCATAATAGGCTACCTCAAAATTTGAATGCCTCTGTAGGTACTCACTATCATAATCGTGTCGATGTTCTAAACCTCCAATCCTTTCACTTATCAAATCTATGCTCTTCCACTGCAAGGTCAACTCATTCATCAAATCAGAGAGGGTATGGGAACTAGAAGGTGGAAGGTCATAACTTGTAGAGGGGACATCTCTACTAGTAGAAGGTTCTTGATTTCTACTCCAGTTCTCCATTTCTCATGGGATTCATACGTCTTCAAATTAGCTTTACTAATGGGTTTCATCGGATAAACCCATTCTTCATCCCCACTTTCCACTCCAAAATGTTTGCAAATTTCATAAATAAGTCCAGGATGTCCTAGACCTCCACTTGTCTCACTTCTAGCTGTAGTCAATATATTCTTAAGAATTATTCTCCCCACATTTATAGTTCTACTATCCTGAATACAGAAATTCAGAATAGCTTTATCTCTAGTTACCTCACTATGGTGATAGGTTGGTAACAGAGTAGAAGAAATGAAATAGTGCCAGGCCTTAGAGGTGGCATTCGGCATGGAAGCAGAAAAATTTACCCGTTCTCGCTGCTTTATCTTTCATGTTCCTTTCCCATGAGTGAGAAAGTTGATCACATCATTGACGGGGCATTCCATTGTACTAAAGGATTCATATTGGCAGTTGTAACAGTCTGGGACTTCTTAAAAAGTGTTGATGTGGGCGGCAGTAAACTCAACAAGGAATCCACACACTTGAACGTTTCCGTCTTCAAAATAAAGCACATTGGCACAGAATTCCTTCACAATATTTGCATCTGCTTTATTGGTGGTGTAACAAAAGTTTTCTCACCTCCTCTAGGCAATAACTCCTTCGATTTCTCCTCCCAAACTTTCAAAAACTCAATCTTGTATGCACTTCTTTCATTTAAACATGGAAGTAAATTTTGTTAGAGCCATCGCATTGACAAAGCAAGACTCATCAAACTCAACTCTTCTCTTTTATCGTAGAGTCATTTTAATCAAGTCAAATTATAGAAAAATTCCCAAAATTACTTCAAATATGTAAATCATGGCTTCCAATAGTAATTCTAAGAGTTAAAAAATAAGATCCATGAATTTCTTCCAAAATTTTCTCCATATTCCCAAAATTTTTGGATCTCCTCAATGTGGAAGAAATTCATGGTGGAAATCAAATATTTTTAGCTTGGAGTGAATCTCTTACTTAGAGATGATCAAATCCGGTGACAAAAAACCTTTAAATTTCATCCTAATCTAAGATCTCTTAAGCTCTAGGTAAAAAATGACGTTTTTAGGAGGAAAAAGATGATGAATTGTGGCGGTTGACTAATCAAAATTACGGTTAAAGGTGTCTTTTGTGAGCTTGCCGTCAACGGGTTCGATGGCGTCGTTGGCACGCTCAATTGGAATTTAAATCCTAAGTCTCGGGAAAATTACGCTGTCGGCGGCGTCAAGGGCGTCGACGGCGGCCTCTATTGATTTTGTCCGAATTCTGGATTTTTGCGATTTCGATCAATTCAAAGCCTAAACGACATCTGTTTATTCATTATATAGATAATTTTTAGTAACTAAATGATGTACTTAGCACATATAAACTTTCACAACACAAAACATCACATATATATAAATTTCAAGGGGAACAATATACGTTACATAACACACCTAAGTTTGGTATCTTCTCAACCTCAATAAATTAATTCAGCGTCGTAATCCAAGCCAAAATACTCAAAATGCTGAAGGCAAAACATCATATGCTTAGTCTCAAATATACAGAGATCTAAAAGCATAATTCTAAAGCAAAACAAATACAAATTTCAAATCAAAATACATAGATGGATAGATAAGTAGTAATATAAATCTACTAATGCTCAGAATCGATGCTCGATTCTCCTCTGAGATCACCCATTGATTGCACATGAATGAAGAGGTTGTAGAAGGGTTGGAATGGAAATTCTTCAGTTGAATCCTTCTCTATCAATTTCATCTTCCTCATCAGTCATATCAAAGTGTCTTCTAAATGTCCAGAGTGCTCAAAATGTTCTTTCATCCTTCAGTCTAGATGATCGAAGAAATCGGAGATTTTATTAATCGCATTCATGACATTTTGTACCTCCTTTTCCAATTTCTTGATTTGGCACAAAATCACCAGAGACTTGTCACGAATTAAGGGTTGAATTGGCAGTGAAATATGAGATGATTGATCTACTATAATGACCATGTCATTTTCATCTTCAAAAACTGGAAATCTTTCAGTTGGATCCTAAGGCTTCCAAGGTAGCAGTACCTTTTCTCAATTTTCATAGGACAGTTGGAAGTGACTGCAAAGTGAGAAAATTGTGGATCAACAGTCCCCTTTGGATGCACAATTATAGATCCAAGCCCATAAGATGATCCATAAGATGATCCATGAGCGATCAAGTCCAGAACTGACTTCACAATTATAGATCCAATGTCGATCAACAGTCCCCTTTGGATGCAGAAATTCAAATTGGCAATTTCTTTAGAAACTTTACGGATCTTCATTGTCGGTAACAGTTTCGCATAAATGAAATAGTACCAATGTTTCGAAATGGGATTCAGGAGTGTTGGAGAAAAACTAACATACCCGTTTTCTCTTGTTTCTCAGTTGTCAGTTTCGTCCGTTAAATATTGGTAAATCTCATTCATCTGGTTTTTTGTTGGGAAAAAAATTGAATAGTGTCAGACAGGAAAATTCTCTATCATTAATAATTCATTAATCCGTACAGGAGTGTAAGTGATCCATTTACCTTGCACATAAACAACTCCTTGGTTGATTTCAAGTAAATTTACATAAAATTCTTTTACCACAGGAACCACCACGGCGATAATAGTGTAGCACAGCACTTCCCTTCCTCTCCGTACTATTATTTCTTCAATATTTGTCGTGGGATTATTTGTTCCGTGATTCAAAAATCCTCATTCTTTGAGCAATCATTTCTTTGTCAGCAACTTGTTGAAGATTCGTTGCGCTTCCGCACTAATAAACTTTCTCCTATTGAAAACTAGCATTCTGGGATTATCAAGGGAATTGGATGCCATAGGAATGAAATTGGTAGAGTTTCACTTCATTTTAGGAGGAAAAATATGAACTAGAATTCAATTTTTTGAGTTTAAAAAGACAATTCCCGCCCAAAAACCACTAAAAACTGCCATTTGAACCCGCATAACCGTCAATTTACCGGTCTCGCCGTCGGCAGGGTCGATTACTTTGTCCGCGAGCCTTTGTATTACTTTTGTCTGGACTCTCAGAAAAAACACGCCGTCGGCGGTGTCAGGGCGCCGTCGGCACCCAAGGTAAAATTTTCGCAGTTTTGCTCTGGTCTGAATGTGTTCCAATGTTTAAGATGTTTCATGGCTAAATAAGAGTATTAATGTTTAATAATGCCAAAAACTAATGATAGTTTCAAATAAAAACTACTACAATCGCAATAAAATTAAAGATAAATATGAGTTGCCTCCCATAAAGCACTTGGTTTAACGTCGTCAGCCTGACCTATTCAAGTGTTATTCAGGTTGACTGATCATTAAAACCTCTTTAAAATTTGGCCTTTTACCCTCATAATATGGTTTTAATATGTGTCTAATTACTTTAAATCTATTTCTCGTCTTCTGATATTCAATTTCAACAACTCCGTAAGTATAAACTTGAGTCACAGAAAAGGACCCTAACCAACGAGACTTCAATTTCTAAGAAAATAACTTCAACCTAGAGTTGTAAAGTAAAAATACTTGTCCTTGTTCAAAGTTCTTTTGGTTAATCTTTCAATCATGCCATAACTTTAATTTTTCCTTATAAATTTTGTCGTTATCATAAGATTCATTTCTTAATTCTTCCAATTCATTTAATTGTAACAATCTCTTCTTACCAGCATCTTTCAAATTATAATTGAATTCTTTAATCGCCCAATATGCTTTATGCTCCAATTCTACTACTAAGTGAAAGGTTTTTCCAAAAATTAGTCTGTAAGGAGTAATTCCAATGGGAGTTTTATAAGTAGTCCTGTAAACCCATAATGCAGTATCCAATCTTCTGGACCAATCTATTCTACTAGGTTTTACAGTCTTTTCAAGTATTTGTTTGATCTCTCTATTAGAAACTTTAGCTAACCCACTGGTTTGAGAATGATAGGCAGTAGAGATTCTATGAATAATATTAAATTTTTTTGCCAATCTCTGGATGTATTTATTTCTAAAATGGGATCATCCATCAGTGGTAATCATTCTAGGCATTTCGTATCTAGTGAAAATATTTTTCATAAAAAATCTTGAAACACTTTTAGCGTCACAACGAGGTAAAGCTTGTGCTTCAATCCACTTAAAAACGTAGTCCACTGCAATTAATATATATAAGTTCCCAAATGAAGGAAAAAATGGTCACACAAAATCTAATCCCCAAATGTCAAAGATCTCAACTTCTAACATGAAATTCAGAGGCATTTCATTTCTTCTAGATATATTACCTACTCGTTGACATCAATCAAGAGTTTATGGATAAAAATCATAATGAATTTATGGAAGTGAGTAAAGAGGATTTGGATTATGTTCAGGAAAAATATGAAATGTTACATCCGACAGAAAATAACAAGAATTTGATTTCATCTATTTAGAAACCTCCTGAGCTAGAACTGAAAACACTTCTTACCCATTTAAAGTATGCATTCTTAGAAGATTTATCTACATTACCTATTATAGTATCCTCAAAATTAACTAATACACAAGAACAACATTTGTAGGAAACTTTGAAAAGTTATAAGGGAGCTTTGGATGGACTTTAACTGATACTAAAGGAATCAGTCCTTCAATTTATAGGCAAAAAATTTTATTAGATGATCAACATAAACCAAAAGCTGATCCTCAAAGAGGATTAAATCCTATTTTGAAGAAAGAAATTTTAAAATGGTTAGATATTGGAATAATATATCCTATTTTTGACAGCGCTTCAGTAAGTCCAATTCAATGTGTTCTAAAGAAAGGAGGTGTGACTATAGTGACAAATGAGCATAACAAATTAATATCAACATGATAAGTCACTGGTTAAAGAATCTGTGAAAACTATATAAAATTAAATTCTACCACCATGAAGGATCATTTTCCTTTACCCTTTTTAGACCAGATGTTGGATAGACTGGCTGTGCACAAATATTTTTATTTTCTAGATGGATATACCAGTTATCACCCAATACCAATTGCTCCAGAGGATCAATCAGAAACAACTTTACTAGTCCTTATGGAACGTTTGCTTTTAGGAGAATGCCCTTTGGATTATGTACTGCACCTGCAAAATTTCAAAGATGCATGATGTCAATTTTAAGTGATATGATTGAAAAAAGATTGAAGTCTTTATGGATGATTTTTCTGTATTTTGAACTTCATTTGAAATATGTCTAAATCATTTAAAGAAAATTCTGAAACATTGTAAAAATACTAATCTCGTATTGAACTGGAAAAAATGTCAATTGATGGTTGTAGGAGGAATTGTGCTTGGGCATAATTATTTAGAAAATGGCCTGGAAGTAGATCCTGCAAAAATACAAGTTATATCAAACTTACATCCAACTACTACAGTAAGAGGAGTTGGGAGCTTTTATGACATGTTGGATTTTACAAAAGATATATTAAAAACTTTTCAAATATTACTAAACCTTTATGTCAACTTTTGGAAAAAGATACAAAATTTTACTTTAATCAAGATTGCCTTAAAGCCTTTGAATCTTTAAAGGAAAAATTGATCACTGCTTCTGTAGTTGTTTAACCTAATTGGGAGAAACCTTTTGAATTAATGTGTGTTGCTCGTGATTATGTTATTGGAGTTTTTTTAGGGCAGAGATATGACAAGATTTTTAAAGTCATATACTATGCTATTAAAACTCTTAATGATGCTCAGATTAATTACACCACCAATGAAACAAAGTTTTTAGTCATTGTGTATACTTTTGAAAAATTTAGGTCATATCTGATTGGAACTAAATTTATTGTGCATACTGACCATTTGGTTATTAAATATTTAGCGCAAAAGAAAGATATTAAACCAAGATTATCTAGATGGTACTTCTT
>NEWO01000317.1:166154-176468 GCA_003013225.1 Phalaenopsis aphrodite
CATCAGGATAGCCACATAACCATAACCAGAACCAAAAAAAAATCGACCAAGATAAAATTCACCGCCACAACATTCAAAATATAAAATAACTCAAAATTTAATCACAAACATCACATAAAACCACAACTTCAACTAAATTAAGATGTCTCTATCGGATGATCGGGAATCCCTCAGAGGAGGTAACCTTCGGTTGCTAACGAGGCTTCCTATGATTTAAATGAAATTATGGAACTCATTAAGTTGAAGTTTAGTAAGTTCATTTAGACTAAGTCAATCCTATAGAAAATAGTGGTGCCGGAACGAGAGAACCGTAGGATCCTAACCAGTGTCTCTCTAATCAACTTTAATATGCCCTCATAAAATTTAAGGAACTTCAACCATAGTGCCAACTGATTTGACATTATAACTTGACACACTAGATAACTCAAACTTGTCGCGACAAGGAGCTTGGAGCTAGCATGGTGGGTAGCACGGTCATCTTCAACAGCAAAACATGTCTTCCCCAGCTAAACCAATCTTCTTTAGGCTTAAACAATAAAGCCATAGGACTTCGAGGTTGCTTGCTTATGCAACGTAAATCCTCACCTTATCTTTATGCCTATGTATAGCCCTGCTATCTAATATAAGCCCTAACTCCTCATTTTGATTCTACAACAAAATGTTCCAAATCTGAACCAATCCCCTTTCACACCTCTATGTCTGATTTTGTTGAAGATTCCTACCCTTTGAAATTCCTTGAAGATGACATTTCTTGATTTTTATCGAGAGTCTTCTTAGGTGGCTCTGGTCATTTAAGATGTAATTAACTATAGGGGCATGCCCTTATAGGAAGCATGTCCAAACCGAGCTTAATATGAACCCTATTTAATCCTTTATAAAAAATAGGGGAACTTGTCAGCAAATAAAAAGGTTTCACAGACCAAAAAATGTCATACTTTCCTTAGTTTATTTGATCAAGCCTCATCCTCAAGTCTTGTGTTTATTCTCCAGGATAAATACAAGATTTGAGGTATGGTGCTCTTTCATTTTAAACTATGAAAAATATGGGGTCAGTTTGATTTCATACTTCAACGTCCTTCCCAAGCAGGCGACGGGATTTCAATTTCGATGACCTACAGCTTCTTACGAGCAACTCCCCAAGTGTCATTTAAAAACAATGTAGAGAGTTTGTGATGTTGAATTCACAGAAATGCGTCATATGAAAAGGTTGATTTTGTTGAAGAAGATTTGTATAGCTTTGTGGGGTTTTGTGCAGAATGTGAAATTTTACGGGGATGTAAAGAGAATTAATGCAGATAATGATGGTTGTGTTGCACAAAAAAAGTGTAAGAAACTCCAAAAATGAGAGAATCCACTCAACAGATTCATTTTCTTTTCCTGTTGTTTTCATCACATTTAATTTTTCAAAGTATGTTTTTAAGGTTTTAATTTTAATTGGTTGATCTTCAAAAGAAATTTCTTTTTGTTTATTCATTGGTGATTAATTTTATTTAATTTTTTTTTATTGTTAAAGATTTGTTGTTTCGTCCTTTGTTCACTGAAATTCTAAACTAATGAGTGGTTCGTGGCTTTTATCCATCGCACAAAAAGGAAACTGACAGAAAAGGCACATTTCTAAGAGAAATTCCATTAATCTGCTTCAATAAAGATGTTATAGATCAAACATAGGCTGACGCATAAAAAGGTACAATATATAGTCCATGTCCAAGTACATTCATAACATCTCATGTCATGAATACATTGTAGGCTGAGTATATCAAATACATATTATGTTCCTATATAAAAGTTAACCCTCTGACCATCTTTACCAGGTATGAAGAGCTCCTGATCAAGCAAACCTTATAAGTCATGCTCCAGGAAAAGATTTCCCTTCACATGTACTTAGAGGTGCAACCCTCTCATAGCTCGTACGGTAGAAGCTCTTCTAGTTCCGGGTCTGGATGGAATCCATATGGTATTTTGCTATCATCCATCCTTCAAAAAGTCACAGACACCCTACGGTGTCGTACCCCTGGAATGCAATGTTTAGCGATGTCTGTACCGTTGTCTTTAAGAACAAGCACTGAACCGACTGGTAGAGGAATCTCCAGAAAACCTCTGAACTCACCAGCGTTGACAATATCGATTTCTTTCCCAAATAAAATATTATTCTTACTCAGAAATGAGACCGTGCAGAAGGTTTAGAAAAAATCATGATGATCAATGTTTGGAGAAATGCAATCACCCTCTTCGTAGATGTTGATAATAAAATTATTTGGAATGCAGGTAACAGGAAGAATACAACATTTGACTATCCTTTTGATAATCCACTTTATCATTGGCGGTAGTGGATCTACTTGGCCGTGTATAAGGATCCCAGGCGGATTCCCCTATCTGTCATTTGTGAAGTTATAACAACAGCCGTACTGAATGGTGATTCTCCCTTTTCCTCTCATCCATTTCTTCAGCTCAGAGTATGTTCTTTCCATGAGAAGGCCCGCTCGACCTCTATCTCTCAAATCAAAGATGTAGTCCAGAATGCTTCTTTCGTCACTCTCAGAGAAGACCCTGGTATACAGCTCCAGGCCTTCCAGTATGTTGACAAATTTTCCTTAAACTTCTTCGTAAAAATCAAATTCTCTTTTATTTAATTTTCTTATCTAGTAGTACTCTATCGTAATAAGGGTCGGTAGTTGTTGCGGGTGCTCCTCCCTTCGAGCATTGGTAGGAACCTAAACTGCCACTGGTTGATCCGGAGCACGAGACTCAGCATCTAGTGGGATGTAGGACACTGGGCTCCATGGTACATATTGATCTATCCCCAGTGGGACGTATGACATATCCATCATAAAATTTGAAGTCTGAGACCCATCAGTGCTTGAGGTATACTCTTC
Source organism: Phalaenopsis aphrodite (assembly GCA_003013225.1). Classification (NCBI taxonomy): domain Eukaryota; kingdom Viridiplantae; phylum Streptophyta; class Magnoliopsida; order Asparagales; family Orchidaceae; genus Phalaenopsis; species Phalaenopsis aphrodite. The sequence continues at coordinate 169,028 of NEWO01000317.1, forward strand.
CAATGTACTAAAACACTATAAATGTACAACATTTCAATCCATGCATTCTAGAAATGCGCACGTGGCTGATGTCCCGGCCGGTATTTCAACATTGCACGTTGGGCAGCCCTTGCATAAAACATCTGAAACTGAAAGTGTATCTGACACTGTCACAAATCCTGATTCTTCATCTTTGGTGGGTAAGCTAGCAGAAGTTTCTTTCAGGTTTGGATCATAAATATGCCCCTCAGGAATAGGGGTGAGCAAGTTATTTTTCTCTCTCTGACGTCTGCATTCTTAACGTAGAAAAGCTCTCTACTTCTTGCTGCTGGCATTCCTGCGTTGCGTCCTGCTAAGCAAAGTACTTGGCAGTCGTTCATTATTGATGGCTATTAGGCTCCTGACTGGTGTAGCTTTCATGGAGGGCAGACGACTGAGCCCTTCCATCGGATCTTGCTCTGTTATCACGTTCTTGCCGTTTCTTGATACGTTATCTTTAGCAATCACCCTCAGTAATGAAGGCAATCCCTCTGTCTCTTTGTAACTGACTACTCCATGAGAGGACCTTTGTAGTCAATGATAAACTGGTTAAAATCTATGTTGAAATCTATGGTACCGCCTTGTGGCGACATCTTCTGATTTAGTGCGAGGCTCTAACCATCCTTGAAAGCAGAGATCAGCCTCTGTCCCGACATTTTTTTGTAGATAACAGGAAAAGCGTCAGTGGGCTGAAACTTGGCATGAACAAGAATTAAACAAAGTATTTATTGAAGTGAATTTTAGCTTATTGAAATGAATCATTTACTTTATGTATGAGTTTTGTTAAATTTTTGTGGAACATTATACTCAAAAGTGGAATGGAGAAAATTTTAAGTTTAAAATTTCTTTCCAAAATTTTCATTACATTGAGGTTAATTACAGAACTTGGACCCGATCATAGAAATTTAGCCACAAAGATAACCCCAAAATAATCAAAGTTTCAAAGTTCCAAAGTAAGCAAAGGCAAGTAGCATCAGGTTGCGTAATATGTTTTCAGATATCGTTCATTTATTGGTAACATGGGTCTTTCACCTTGGAAGTCCACCAACTGGAAGGCTCCTCCTATGTAGACCTTTTCAACGATAAATGGTCCCTCCCAAGTTGGCTCAAATTTTCCCCCTATTTCGTGGCGTGCAAGAATAGACATTTTGAGCACAAGTACGAGGTCACCAACTTTGAATGTCCTTAGGCGGACCAATTTGTCATGGGCTTGTACCATCTTCGCCTGGTAAAGCTCCAAATGTTGTTGTGCTTCTAGTTGTTTTCCCTTAAGAATCTCCTGTTCTTCAAGTCTGAGTTTTGCACTTTCTCCTTTTGTGAGTTGGTTGACAATAGCAACTCTAAGAGATGGTGTCTGGATTTCTTGCGGTAGCACAACCTCAGACTCGTACATGAGCATATAGGGTGTACACTGAGTGGGAGTCCTGAGAGTCATCTAGTAGGCCCACAAGGCCTCTAATAGTTTTTTGTGCCAATCCCTTTTGTTTTCATCCAGTGTTTTCTTCAAAATCTGTACCAATGTTTTGTTGAAGGCTTTCGCCAGACCATTTTCTCTGAGATAGTAGATCGTAGAGTATGTCCAATCTATCTCATGTCTTTTGACGAAATTATTGATCTTTATGCCTCTGAAAGCTGTCCCATTGTCGGAAATTATTCTTCATGGTACTCCGACACGATATACAATTTGACTTTTGAAAAATTGAAGGACATGTTGTGTCGTAACCTACAACGACTTTATATAAGAAATAAAATATAAGATAAATATGGATGTATTATATATTAAATAATTGTAAAGTCACACTTATCAACAAAAGTGTGTGTATCGCTTAAGTAATATAGGGCTCTAATGGAGTCCTAGATGTCGATCCCACAGAGAGTAGTTTAGAATTACGGACTAAGACGTTCAATTTTCTTATCTCTCACTAATAGGGAATTGAAATAAATGGATAATTTTAGTAACTAATAAATAACTAGTGATATTAAGTAAGATTTAATTATGATATTCAATAAATAAGAAAGCATCCTTCTCATTGCCAAGAAATTATGGTGAATTGATGAAATGAATTAGTTCAATTTATATTGTGCCAAATAGGAGTATACCTACTCTTTACCCTTCGGTCCAAGCATAAAGAACATTGACTAATCCTATCCTTGTTTACTGAATCTGCGGCTAGGCTGGGAGGATACCGACTCTCACTTCGGAGCTCCCACGTTCCCCTCACCTGAGGGCTAACATCTACACTTCAGCACCCAAACGATGGGAATGGATTAAGGATTTTAGTCTGTCACTCTAAAATCTCCAATTCTACTCCCGATAATATTATTCCCTTATTTATTTGCATCCAACTTCCAAGATTTGATCTCCCTAAATCTTGGATGTAATCTTCACTTTAGTTATAAAACTCAACATATTTTAACAAGTCAATTGACCAGATTGAAAGTAAATTAAGATCGAAGTGAAAATAACATCACAATTTCTTAAACATTTTCATGGCTTAACCAATTCAAATCACCATTTCATAAATCTTGAGACAAGGAGAAAGACAGAGACAACTACTCAGAACTCATGGGAAAAACACAATAAAACTCGGAATTCATATATAAAACCAAAGTCATACAAACTACAACAAGTAAATAACTTATCTCTAATTTCTCTCTAAGAACACTCCTCGAAGTTCCTCTGAATCTCTTCCTTTCTTTACAACACACAGAATTCCTTTTCGAAGTAGCTAAGAGGAAGAAATCTCTCACTTTCCCTCCACTCTTACGATCTCTCGAAGAATGCCTCACAATTGTTACACTCTATTGGAAATTCTATACACTAATGGTAACCTCCAAGGCCTTTAGAACTCTTCTAATTTTTGGCTAAAATGTTCTTTTAAAGTTGTGGATGAGCTTTCCCAAGAGTCCCCTAAGCATCCCTTCAAAATTTTGCCATATTCAAAGCTTGAGTAGGCATAACCGTCGATATCGCTGTCAGCGGGGTCGATGGCGCTGTCGGAGGGCTTTTGGAGAATTTTGTTCTGTAGTCTCGAGAAAAACTAGCCGTCGGCGGGCTAGTTCAAATCTCCACATTTTGGTCCTTTTTGCTCCAAATTCACTCCTTTTTTATTTTTTTGCTCAAATGACCCTAATTTATCATTCCTGCAATAAAACATCAAAAATAACTTTCTTTAAAGTGCAATATCATAAAAAATAGTATAAAATAGGTATGAAAATCTCAACATATTTTCCTCTAGGCAAAATCCTCCAAACTTAACTATTACTTGTCCTCAAGTAATTTTAGTACTATATAAAGGTTATGATCTACTGCTGTAAAGTTTTAATTCAGAAATACTATAAGTTTGATTTGAATAAATATCATAGTGAGATTTTCAGAAAAAATTCAAGTAATTAAATTAACTCTCTAGCCACAAGATTGTCTAGTCATCGAGTTTAAAAGTTCTAGTTTTCTATTTATTTCAAGAATGATTATATTTTGTAATATTAAGTCATTTAGAATATTCAAGAGATAGGAACTTTATGAGAACTCTACTAGTAAAAGATCTAATTCCATAAATATAAGTTCAGAAATGTTTTCAAGTTTTCCCTTTAGGTTGGTCCAGTGAAGCCAATTTTTTATTAGGCATATCCTCAAGCTTCTCCTCACTCCCATAATTTTTTTCTTTCTTTTCCCTTTTCTTTTTCATTTGGATTACTTTCAATCCTATATATATTTTTCTTTTCTTTTCAGGGACTGTTTTCAAAACTTTCTTTTTCCTTTTTCAAGTGAGGATTACTATATCTGGATAGTCTTTAATGATTTTGAACTTCACTTTTCTTTCCCTAAATTTGAAACTCAAAGCATTTCTTTACCTTATAGATATTTCATAGTTTTAACATCATTGAGCCCCAATCTTTTCTTCTCAAATGAATTTCCATATTTTTAATACTTCAAAATATAGTTTCCTTTACTCTCAATAGTTAACTATAATCTTATTCTCTTATACTAAATATCTTAAGTCACAAAATGAATTTTCATTACAAAAACATTTCCTTAAATCTACCATAATATTTAAATTGCTGAAAAAATATAGTTTCCTTAATTAAATTCACCACATGAAATCATATAAATAATTTTTGAAAATATTGAAATAGAGGACATCTAATAGTTAATCCTTTTCCTCCCTCCCGCAAACTTAAATTTTTAAATATGAAGTAATACAGGTGGAAGGAATAACTATAAATATAAATCATACCTCAGTATTGTAGACATTTTTATCATTCTAAAATTTCTACAGGCCTTCTAAAATTTTTACTTCACCTGGTCTGTAATATTAGGAGCTTTCTACACATATAAATCATTAGAGGAATTTCTGGGTAATGAAATTTTGAAATAAGTATAAAACTGAAACATTAAATAAGTACAACATTTATGAAACAAAAATCACATTACAATCCACAATTCTACTCAACATCTATTAAACTACACATGCAAATTCAACTATAATACTAACTTTTATAACAAAAATTAAAATTATCCAAGTACAACATAATAATAAAAAATGAAAATCCAAATACATAAACATCCATTTCTATTACAAAAGACTACATAAATTAAAAATACAAACATAAGTACATAAATTTCATTCTATATCAAAATCCCAAGCTATATCTTCATCGCCTTGATCAGCAGGTGGATTAGGTTGATACTGAGTATATCAGGGGCATTCATGAAACGTAACATCAGGCTCACCTCTGTAGTGTCGGGCCTGAGTTTTATTATAGGCTACCACAAAATTTGAATTCATCTGCAGGTACTCAATATCATAATCGTGTCGACGTTCTAAACCTCCAATTCTTTCACTTATCAAAATATATGCTCTTCCGGTGCAAGGTCAACTGATTCATCAAATCAGAGAGGGTAGGGGAACTAGAAGGTGGAAGGTTATAACTTGTAGAGGGGACATCTTTACTAGTATAAGGTTCTTGACTTCTACTCCCAGTTCTCCATTTCTTATGGGATTCATAAGTCTTCAAATTAGCTTTACAAAAGGGTTTCATAGGATAAACCCATTCTTCATCTCCACTTTCCACTCCAGAAAGTTTGTAAATTGCATAAGTAAGTCCAGAATGTCCTAGACCTCCACTTGTCTCACTCCATGTCGTAGTCAATATATTCTTAAGAATTTATCTCCCCACATTTATAGTTCTACAATTCTAAATATAAAAATTTAGAATAGCTCTATCTCATGTTACCTCACTATGGTGATAGGCGGTAACAGAGTAGAAGAAATGAAATAGTGCCACGCCTTAGAGGTGGCATTCAACATGGAAGCAGAAAAATTTACTCGTTCTCGCTGCTTTATCTTCCATGTTCCTTTCCCATCAGTGAGAAAGTTGATCAGATCATTGAGGTGGCCTTCCATCGTAGTAAAAGATTCATATTGGCAGCTGTAAAAGTCTGGGACTTCATAAAAGGTGTTGATGTGGATGGTAGTAAACTCAACAGGGAATCCAGACCCTTGAACGAGTCCATCTTCAGAATAAATCACATTGGCGTAGAATTCCTTCACAACATTTGCACCACCTTTATTGGTGGTGTAACAAAAGTTTTCCCACCTCCGCTCAGCAATAACTCGTTCGATTTCTCCTCCCGGACTTCCAAAAACTTGATCTTGTATGCACTTCTTTCCTTTAAACATGGAAGTACATTTTGTTTGAGCCATCGCATTGACGAAGCAAGACTCATCAAACTTAACTCTTCTGTTTTGTCGCGGAGCCATTTTAATCTATTCAAATTATAGAAAAATTCCAAAAATTACTTCAAATATGTAAACCATGACTTTCAAAAGTAATTCTAAGAGTTCAACAAAAAGATCCATGAATTTCTTCCCACAATTTTTTCACATTCCCAAATTTTTTGGATCTCCTCAATGTGGAAGAAATTCATGATGGAAATCAAATATTTTTAGCTTGGAGAGAAGCTCTTACCTAGAGATGATCAAATTTGGGGTCAAAAAGCCTTGAAACTGCCTCCTAATCCAAGATCTCTTAAGCCGTAGGTCGAAAATGGCATTTTTAGGAGTATGGGGATGAAGAATAATGGCGGTTGACTGGTCAAAATCGTAGTTAAAGGTGTTCTTCATGAGCTTTCCTTTGGTAGGTTCGATGGCACCTTCGACGTGCTCAATTAGAATTTAAATCCCAAGTCTCGAAAAATTATCATCGTCGGCGGCGTCGAGGGCGCCGTCGGCAGGCTCTGTTGATTTTGTCTAAATTCTGGATTTTTGCTATTTCGATCAATTCCATGCCTAAATGACATCCGTTTAATCATTATAGACATAATTTTAAGTAACTAAATGATGTACTGATCACATATAAACTTTCACAATAAAAGAATCACGTTTATATATAAATTATGAGGGGTACAATATACGTTACATAACACACCTAAGTATGGTATTTTCTCAACCTCAATACATTAATTTAGCATCACAATCCAAGCCACAACACTCAAAACGTTGAAAAAAAAACATCCTATGCTTAGTCTCAACTATACAAAGATCTAAAAGCATAATTCTAAAGCAAAGCAAATATAAATTTCAAATCAAAATACATAGATAGACAGATAAGTAGTAATATAAATCTACTAATCCTCAGACTCCGTACTCAATTCTCCTCTGAGATCACCTATTGATTGCACATGAATGAAAAGGTTATAGAAGGATCAGAATGGAAATTCTTCAGTAGAATCCTCCTCTATCAATTTCATCCTCCTCATCAGTTGTATCAAATTATCTTCTAAATGCCCAGAGTGCTTAAAATGTTCTTTCATCCTCTAGACCAGATGATCGAAGAAATCTGAGATATTATTAATTGCATTCCTGACATTTTATACCTCCTTTTTCAATTTCTTGATTAGGCGCATGATCACCAAAGACTTGTCAGGAATTAACGGTTGAACTGGCAGTGAATTCTGAGATAATTGATCTACTATAATGGCCATGCAATTTTCAACTTAAAAAACTGGGAATCTTTCAGTTGGATCCAAAGACTTTCAAGGTAGCAGTACCTTTTCCAAATTTTCATAGGACACTTGGAACTGACTGGAAAGTGAGAAAATTGTGGAGCTGTGTCTAACCCATAAGTTGATCCATGAACGATCAGGCCCAAAACCGACTTCACAATTATAGATCCAAAGTCGATCGGCAGTCCCGTTTGGATGCAGTAATTCAAAATGACACTTTCTTTAGAAACTCTACCGATCTTCATTGTCGGTAAATGTTTCGTAGAAATGAAAAGTGTCAATGTTTTGAAGCAGAATTCAGGAGTGTTGCAGAAAAACAAACTTACCCATTCTCTCTTGTTTCCCAGTCGTCAATTTCGTCTGTTAAATAATGGTAAGTCTCATTCATCTGGTTTCTTGTTGGGATGAAATTGG
>NEWO01000317.1:180668-194799 GCA_003013225.1 Phalaenopsis aphrodite
CTAATCCATTATAAAAAGTTTGAATTATTAGCCAATCTGGTAACAAATGATGAGGACACTTTCTAAGAAGATCTTTAAATCTCTCCCAAGCTTCATATATTGACTCTCCATCAATCTGATAGAATGATGTTTTGTCATTTCTAAGTTTAGTAATTTTGGATGAAGGGAAATATTTGGATAGAATTTCTGTGAAAGTTCTCTCCAAGTTCTAATAGATCCTTGTGCTAACAAATTTAACCACATCGTAGCTTTATCCCTCAGTGAAAAAGGAAAAATTTTAAGTCTAACAACATCGTTTGAGACTCTGTCATATTTAAAAGTAGGACACATTTCTAAAAAACTAGCGAGGTGTATGTTTGGATCTTCATTTGGTGTACCTCCAAATTGATTGTTTTGTACCATTTGGATAATAATAGGTTTAAGCTCAAATGAATTAGCAACTACATCAAGATTTAGGATAGATGAGTGAATCTCATCTGCTGTAGGATTTGTATAATCTCTTAGGGGTCTAGGTTGGTGTTCATTCTCTATTCCTTGATTTTTTATGTTTTTTTCCATTGTATCAAAATTTCTAGGTTCTCTTCTTAATTTTATGATCCTTCTAACAATGCGTTCTAATTCTGAATCGTAGGGTATAAGATTTTCAGGTCCAAATTTATGCATATAATTTGAAATCAGTACCGAGTAATATAATTAAATAAATATAAATATAAAAATAAGTAGCAATTTAAGTAAAAATTTTCTAATAATCATAATTTGTCTGTTACTCAGATCATGATTTTACTCACTCACTCAATCACTCCCCGGCAACGATGCCAAAAACTTGACAGTGACTTTATATATGCAATAAAATATAAGATAAATATGGACATATTAAATATTCAATAATTGTAAAGTCACACTTATCAACGCAAGTATACCTATCGCTCAAGTAGTATAGGAATCTAATGGAGTCCTAGAGATCGATCCCATAGGGAGTAGTTTAGAATTGCAGACTAAGACTTTAAAAAAGCAATACTTTAATCACAACAATGACGTTCAATTTGCTTATCTGTCACTAATAGGCTATTGAAATAAATAGATAGTTTTAATAACTAATAAATAACTAGTGATATTAAGTAAGGTTTAATTGTAATATTCAATATATAAGAAAACATCCTTCTCCTTCCCAAAAAAGTTATGGTGAATGGTTAAAATGAATTAGTTCAATTTATATTGTGCCAAATAGGAGGATACCTATTTTTTACCCTTTGTTCCAGACATAAAGAACATTGACGAATCCTATGCTTGTTTACGGAATCTGCGGCTAGACTGGGAGGATACCAGCTCTCACTTTGGAGATCTCACGTTCCCTTCACCTGAGGGCTAACATCTACACTTCAACACCCAAAAGATAGGATTGAATTGAGGATTTTAGTTTGTCACTCTAAAATCTCTAATTCGACTCTTGATAATATTATTTCCTTATTTACTTGCACCCAACTTCCAAAGGCTTTGACCTCCCTGAATCTTAGATGTAATCTTCAGTTTAATTGTAAAACTCAACATATTTTAACAACTCAATTGGCTAGATTGAAAGTAAATTAAGACTGAAGTAAGAAGATCATCACAATTTCTTAAACATTTTCATGGTTTCACAAATTCAAATCACCATTTCACAAATCTCGAGACAAAGAGAAGGACAGAGAACACTACTCAGAACTCATGGGAAAAACAAAAAAAAAATGGAATTCATATATAAAATCAAAGTCATACAAACTACAACAAGTAAATAACTTATCTCTAATTTCTCCCCAAGAACACTCCACAAAGTTCCTCTGAATCTTTTCCATTCTTTACAGCACACAGAATTCCTCTTCGAAGTGGCGAGGAGGAAGAAATCTCTCACTTTCCATCCATTCTTACAATCTCTCGAAGAATCCTCACAATTGTTACAATCTATGGAAAATTCTATACACTAAAGGTAACCTCCAAGGAATCTAGAACTCTTCTAATTTTCAGCCACAATGTTCTTTTAAAGTTGTGGATGAGCTTTCGCAAGAGTTGCCTAAGCATTCATTCAAAATTTTGCCTTATCCAAAGCTTGAGTGGGCATAACCATGGATCTCGCCGTTTGCGGGGTCGATGGCGCCGTCGGCAGGCTTCTAGAGAATTTTGTCCTGTAGTCTCGGGAAAAATTCGCCGTCGGCGGGTTGAGGGCACTGTCGGTGGGCTAGTTTAAATATCCACATTTTGGTCCTTTTCACTCCAAAATTTCTCCTTTTTGCATCTTTTTGCTCCAATAAAACATCAAAAATAACTTTTTTAAAGTGAAATATCATCAAAAACAGTATAAAATAGGTATAAAAATCTTAAAATATTTTCCTCTGGTTAGTAACCTCATGTAACGCTACTGTCTCTGCCCATTTGGAGAAGTAATCTGTAGCAGCAAGTATAAACTTGTGTCCTTTGGAAGATGGAGGGTCTATCAGACCTACTTTATCCGTTCCCCAACAATCGAATGGCCACGAGGCAATAGTTGGGCGTAGTACATTTGGAGGCTAGTGTAAGACCACCCCCATGCACTTGGAATTAGTAACATCTTCTGGCTATATCCATGCAATCAGACATCCTTGCTGACCAATAGTATCCGAGTCTTTTGAGCTTCATTTTCATTTTCAACCCTGAGTGGTGAGTGCCACACAATCCGACATATACCTCTTTGAAAATATTCTGTGCTTTGGCTCTGCTCAAGCACCGTAGCCCCATCTGGTCGAATGATCATTTATAGAGAACATTTCCCACCAGGGCAAAAGACATGGCCCTTCTTATGATGTGGTGCGCCTCAGACTTGCCTTCTGACAGCTTTTCAGTATGCAAATATTCTATTACTGGCTTCCATCAATATTAGTTGATGTCTGCAACTGTAGTTATTGTTTCTTCTTTTCCAAGCTTGTGTAGAGTTTCAAAGTCGATATGGGACAAGACTTGTCTTCCTTGCACTGTGACTTTAATGAAATCCTCCGGAAAACATGCCATTTCCTTAGCAATTTTTGCTAGAGCATTGACATGGGCATTAACTCCCCTAGGAATCTAGTAGAAAGTCACATCAGGAATCTGCTCCAGGAGCATCATCATGTACTGATGATATTCTGCTAATCTTGGTTTCAAAATTTTGTATTGTCCGACGACTTGCTGGATGGTGAGTTGGGAGTTGCCATAGATGGCAATATTTGTTATATCCATTGAGATTTCCACTTCCAATCTAGTGATTAAAGCTTCATATTCTGCTTCATACTTGGTCACATGGGCTCTGTCAGGTTGTATGAGAACCTCAACATACCCTTATATGGTGTAATAAAGATCAAACCGATCCCTGCTTTGCCTAGTATAACTGTGTCAGATCCTTTGTCTTTTCTAGCTGATGAAGCACCATCAAAGTACATCTCCCAACATTGCGCACTAGAGAATTCCATTTGTAATATTTGCTTATCAGGAAACTCGTTGTTGAGAGAGGACCCAATTGGCAGTGGGTGTGCAGTGAGAAAGTCTGCTAGTATCTGTTCCTTGATAGCATGGAGGGGAACAAAAGTTATATTAAATTGCAAAAATATCATTGACCATCTTACTAAACGTCCTGAGAGTGTTGGTCTGGTCATCAGATATTGCAATAGATTAACATTCAAGATTAGGGTAATCTTATGAGAAATCATATAATGTTTAAGCTTTTGGGCGATGAAAATTAATGTCAGACAATGCTTCTATATAGGTGGATACCTTATCTCCGTCGATATTAGGTGAAGGCACAAGTAGTGGAGTGCATTTTCTTTATCCTCATAATTGACTTGGGCTAAGAGGGATCCAAGCGAGTCATCTGAGGCCGCAATTAAAAGTATCAACGGTTTCCCTGAGATAGGGGCTGCCAAGACAGGAGGTGTCGTTAAATATTTTTTAATGTCCTTAAAAGCCCTTGACATTTCTCTTCCTAAATAAATTTGGCATCCTTTTTAATTAATGTCGAGAAAGACTGACACCTACCCGAGAGATCAGAAATAAAGCGTCTTAGATATGCCAAATTCCCCTAAAAGGAACATAGTTGTTTCAAAGTTTTAAGAGGAGGCATTTCTAATATAACTTTAATTTTATCCGCGTCTATCTCGATACCCCCATGACGGACAATGAATCCCATAAATTTCTGAGAGGTAACGCCAAATCTGCACTTTAAGGGGTTCATTTTAAAGTCTTATCATCATAACCATTCAAACACGATCCCCAAATCGCATAAATGGTTTATTTTTCGTTCAATTTTGATGACCAAATCATCTACGTAGCATTCTACTAAGTTGTGAATGAGGACGTCAAAAATCTTCGTCATTGCACGCTGATATGTTGCTCCAACATTCTTTAGGCCGAACGACATCACTGTGTAGCAGAAAATTCCAATCAGTGTTCTGAAGGCTGTAAGAGCTGCATCCTCGGGAGCCATCTTGATTTGGTTGTATCCCGATGATCTGCCATGAAGGAGAAAATTTCATGTGTTGAAGCGATATTTACCGTCATCTTTGGTATGAGTAGTGGAAACTCGTCTTTTGGACATGCCTTGTTCAAATCTTTGAAATCAACACAAACAAGGATCTGTCCATTTTTCTTCTTAATAGGTACAATATTAGTCAAACATATGAGGTACTGCTCTTCTTTCATAAAATTGAGGTCTATTAATTTCTTCACCTCGGCGATGATTTGTGGTTCTATTTTGAGGCAAATTTACCTGGGAGTTTGTTTTACCGGAGTTATATTCTTATCCACTCTGAGTTTATGAACTGCAACCTCTGCTGACAGTCCTGTCATTTCATCGTAGCTCCATGTGAAGTAATCTTTAAATTCTTTTAATAGTTTGATCAACTCTGAAGATTCTTTGTCATTGAGTAGTGAATGTATAAATGTAGGTCAAACTCGTTCTTCAGTACTGAGGTTAATATCTTTCAATTCATCAACGAAAGATTTAATTTCCTACTCAAATTCTGGAAAAGCATCTTCTATTGGTTGATTAGTAGTGTCATCCTCTATATCGATGCAATCCTTTTCTGACTCACAAGTAACAATCGTGCAAAATTCATAATCATCGACTGGTCTGACTGTACCAAATCCGAGACCCTCTTTTGAATTTAGAGTTCAACTTTTATCATTCCATAATTTTTCAAAAAGTTGAAATTTATCTTTTGGCATTTGTTTGGTAAGTGTCCCTGTCGAATTAACTTTTGAACACAAGGCGAGAAGTAATCAAAAGGCAATTCCATTAATTCATTAGAATCATCATCCAAATTTACATGTTTTTCAAGCTTAGTAGAGGTAGAAGCACGATAAAATTTGATTTGCTTTGAACCAATTCTACAGACTTTGTTGACCTCTAAACACTAGACCTTTTGAGGAAGAATCAGAGTGAGGGTCATAACATTCACATAGTGGTTTATCCGGTCATACATTGTTTCATGTTCATTCTTTTTTGTATCTTCTAAGGATATCTAGTACTGAGGTGTCTTCTGTCTTGTCATCATTATCTCGTCTTCAGAACTGTCTTCATTACCAATGTTGATGGTTGCTCTAGTCTGTTAAATGATTAAATTGATCCTTCCTCATCCACGTCTCTGGCCTCGACCTCGGGTGCGCGAACTAAAAGAACTTTTAATAGCTTGTTGTAAGGGAGTGGTGGAAGATTGTTGAAGCAAAGTTGATTGACCTCCTCTTCGTAATTCTTCTGAATCTTCATCTTTGTTTGTGATCACTTCACGAGAGAAGGCAATCTTCTTCGGAGGCACGTAGTAGGCAACATCTTCATGGATACAAACTTCATGCACTGTGACCAAAAGAAAACATGTTGAGATTTTCGTTCCTCTTTTATATTATTTTTAATGATATTGCACTTTAAAAAAAGGTATTTTTGATGTTTTGTTGCAGGAATGATGAATTAGGGTCAATGGAGCAAAAAGATACAAAAAAGAGCGAATTTGGAGTAAAAAGGACCAAAATGTGGAGAATTGCATTAGGGCGCCGACGGCGCCATCGAGGCCGCCGACGGCAAGCTTTTCCCGAGGCTACAGGACAAATCTCCAGAAGGCTGCTGACGGCGCCATCGAGGTCGTCGATGGCGAGATCGACGATTATGTGACATGTACAATGGATAAGGCCAGATTTTGGAGGAGTTCGTAAGCAACTCTTGGGAAAACTCATCCACACCTTTAAAGGAGGAGTGACTATTGAAATAAAAGAAAATAATGAGTTGATACCTATCAGACAAGTCACTGGGTGGTGCATCTGCATTGATTATAGAAAATTAAACACTGCCACCAGGAAAGATCATTTTCCCCTACCATTTCTAGATCAAATAGTAGATAGACTTGCTGGGCACAAATATTTTTGCTTTTTAGATTGATATACCGGTTACCATCAAATTCCTATTGCTCATGAGGATCAAGAATAGACAATATTTACTAGTCCTTTTGGAACTTTTGCGTTTAGAAGAATGTCTTTTCAACTATGTAATGCACCTACAACATTCCAGAGATGTATGATGTCCATATTTAGTAAGTTAATTGATGATAGGCCGGAAGTATTTATGGATGATTTCTCTGTATTTGGAACATCATTTGACGCATGCTTAATTTATCTTGAAAAGGTTTTAGAGTTATGCGAAAGAACTAATTTAGTTCTAAATTGGGAGAAATGTCAATTTATGGTTGCAGGAGGATTTGTGTTAGGGCATAAAATTTCAGAAAATGGTATGGAAACGGACCCTGCAAAAATCCAAGTTATATCTAAACTAACACCTCCTACTAGTCTAAGAGAAGTTAGAAGTTTTCTGAGAAATGTTGATTTTTACAGGCGTTTTATTAAAGATTTCTCAAAAGTTACTAAACCTCTATGCCAACTTTTAGAAAAGGACAGGAAATTTGAGTTTACTGAAAGCTGTTTAAATGCCTTTTAGTTATTAAAAGAAAAATTAATCACGACCCCTATTATAATTTCACCTAACTGGGAAAAACCATTTGAATTGATTTGTGATGCTAGTGATTATACTATTGGAGTTGTCCTTGGACAAAGTTATGAAAAGATTTTTAACGTGTATACTACGCTAGTAAAACTCTTAATGATGCTCAAATTAACTATTTTGTTACTGAAAAAGAGCTACTAGCTATCGTATATGCTTTAGATAAATTTTGATCTTATTTAATTGGAGCTAAATGTGTTGTGCACACTGATCAATTAGCTATTAAATATCTGATGCAAAAGAAAGATGCCAAACCAAGGTTGATTAGATGGATATTATTGATGCAAGAATTTGATTATGTAGTTATTGATGGAGAGGGAACTGATAATCAAATTGCTGATATTGACAATGAACTTACAGACAGTTTCCCTGATGAACAACTTTATAATGTTAGTGTGTGGAAAATACCATGGTATGCTGATATTGTTAACTATGCTGACATTGTAACAGCAAAGGAAATTCATTCATCATGCAAAAGCATATTATTGGGATAAGCCTTATTTATATAAACAATGTAAGAATCTGATTATGAGGAGATGTGTACCTTATGAAGAAACTGAACTGATTATTCAAAAATGTCATGATTCTGAATTTGGAGAACATTTTCGGAGCGATAAAACTACTTATAAAAGTTTACAAGCTAGATTTTATTGGCATATTATATTTAGAGATGTCTATAGATATATAAGAACTTGTGGTTGATGTCAACGAGTAGGCAATATATCTAGAAGAAATGGAATGCCTATAAATTTTATATTGGAAGTTGAGATCTTTGATGTTTGGGGATTAGATTTTATGGGACCATTTATTCCTTCATTTGGGAACTTATATATATTAATTGCAGTAGACTACGTTTCTAAGTGGATTGAAGCACAAGCTTTACCTCGCTGTGACGCTAAAAGTGTTTCAAGTTTTATAAAGAAAAATATTTTCACTAGATACGGAAGGCCTAGGATGATTATTACTGATGGAGGATCTCATTTTAGAAATAAATATATTCATAGATTGGAAGAAAATTTTAATATAATTCATAGAATCTCTACAGCTTATCACCCTTAAACCAGTGAATTAGCTGAAGTTTATAATAGAAAGATGAAACGAATAATTGAAAAGACTGTAAACCCTAGTAGAATAGATTGGTCCACTAGATTGGATACAACATTATGGGCTTACAGGACTGCATATAAAACTCTTATTGGAATGACTCCTGACAGACTGATTTTTGGAAAGACTTGTCTCTTACCAGTAGAATTGGAGCATTAAGCATATTGGGTGTTTAAAGAATTCAATTTTAATTTAAATGATGCTGGTAAGATGAGATAGTTAAAATTAAATGAATTAGAAGAATTAAGAAATGAATCTTATGATAATGACAAAATTTATAAGGAAAAAATAAAGTTATGGCATGATCGAAAGATTAACCAAAAGAAATTTGAACCAGGATAAGAAGTTTTGCTTTTCAATATAAGGTTGAAGTTATTCCCTGGGAAATTGAAGTCTCGTTGGTTAGGTCCATTTACTGTGATTAAAGTTTACATTTACGGAAATGTTGAAATTGAAGACCAGAAAACGGGAAATACATTTAAAGTAAATAGACATAGATTAAAACCATATTATGAGGGTAAAAGAGCAAATTTTAAAGAGGTTTTAATGATCAGTCAATCTGAATGAACCTTGAATAGGTCAGGCTGACGACATTAAACCTAGCGCTTTTTGGGAGGCAACCCATAATCATATTTATCTTTATTGTGATTATGGTAGTTTGAATTTATCACTAGTTTATAGTAGTATTAAGCTCTAATACTCTTATTTACCCTTCAAGTATCTTAAAAATTGGATCCATAAAGAAAAATTGCAACACATTCGGACTAGAGCGAAACTGTGAAAGTTTTGCCTTGGGCACCGACGGTGGGGTTTTCCTAGGAGTCCAGGAAAAAATTAATACAGAATCGCACCGATGGGGCCCTCGACGCCGCCGACGGTGAGACTGGTAAGAGGCAGTTTCTTGTGTCTGATGAGCGGTTTTTGAAGGTTTTTGGGCGGGAATAATCTTTTTAAACTAAAAAATTTGAACTCTAGTTCATATTTTCTCCCAAAAATGAAGAAAAACTCTATCAATTTCATTCCTATGGCGTCCAATTCCCTTGATAATCGCAGAATGTGTGTTTTCAATCGGCAAAAGTTCATTAGTGCGGAAGCACAGCGAATCTTCAACAAGTTGCTGATGAAGAATAGATTAATCGAGGAACGAGGATTCGTGAATCGCAGATTGAATAATCTCACAACGGATATTGAAGAAACGATAGTGTGGCAAAGATGGGAAGTGTTGTGCTACACTACTGTCGCCGTGGTAGTTCCTGTGGTAAAAGAATTTTATGCAAATTTACAAGGAATTAACCAAGGTGTTGTTTATGTGCGAGGGAAATGGATTATTTTCACTCCTTCAAGAATCAACGAGTTATATATGATAGAGAATGTTCCTGTCTGCCACTATTTCAATTTCCTCCCAACGAGAGACCAGATGAATGGAATTTACCAGTATTTGACGGATGAAACTGATGATTGGGAAATGCGAGAGAACGGGTATGTGAGTTTTTCTTCAACACTTTTGAATCCCGTCTCTAAACACTAGCACTTCTTCATTTCTGTGAAATTGTTACCGACAATGAAGGTTGGTAAAGTTTCTAAAGAAAGTACCATTTTGAATTACGACATCCAAAGGGGACTGCCGATCGATATTGGATCTATAATTGTGAAGTCAGTCTTAGCCTGATCGTTCATGGATCAACTTATGGGCTTGGACACCCTTCAACAATTTTCTCACTTTGCAGCCAGTCCCAAGTATCCCATGAAAATTGGGAAAAGGTACTGCTACCTTGGAAACCATTGGATCCAACTGAAAGATTCCCATCATTTGAAAATGAAAATGACATGACAATGATAGTTGATCAATCATCTCAGAATTCTCTGCCAGTACAACCCTTAGTCTCTGATTAGTCTTTGGTGATCGTGTGCCAAATCATGAAATTAGACAAGGAGGTACAAAATGTGATGAATGCAATAAATAATATCTCCAATTTCATCGATCATTTAGACTGGAGGAGTAAAGAACATTTCGATCATTCGGGACATTTAGAAGATAGCTTGATACGACTGATGAAGAGGATGAAATTAATTGAGGAAGATTCAACCGAAGAATTTCCTTTCCGACCCTTCTACAACCTCTTCGTCCATGTGCAATCAATGGGTGATCTCTGAGGAGAAACGAGCACAGAATCTGATGAGTAGTATATTTCATATGTTACATTTATGTTTGTGTGTTTAGATTTGAACTTTATATTTGCTTTTCTTTAGAATTATGCTTAAAGATCTCCGTATAGTTGAGACTAAGCATAAGATGTTTTGTTTTCAGCGTTTTGAGTGTTGTGGCTTGGATTGCGACGCTGAATTAATGTATTGAGGTTGAGAAAATACCTAATTTAGGTGTGTTATGTAACATTTATTGTATCTCTTAGAATTTATATATAAATGTGATGTTTTGTTTTGTGAAAGTCTGTATGTGTTAATTACATCATTTAACTATTTAAAATTATGTTTATAAAGATTAAACGGATGTCGTTTAGGCTTAGAATTGATCAAAATTGCAAAAATACGGAATTTGGACAAAATCAATAGATCCCACCAATGGCACCCTCGACGCCGCTGACGGGGGGAATTTCCTGAGAAAAATACGATAGACTGTGCCGACGGCACCCTGCCGTCGGTGGGATCGCCAAAATACCTCTTTAACCTTGATTTTGACTGGTCAACCGCCACTATTCATCATCCCGTTCCTCTTAAAAATGCCATTTTTGAATTAGGGCTTAAAAGATCTTGGAATGCGAGACGATTTCAAGGCTTTTTGATACCAGATTTGATCTTCTTTAGGTAAGAGCTTCACTCCAAGCTAAATATATTTGATTTTCACCATGTATTTCTTCCACATTAAGGAAACCCAAATATTTGAAAATGTGAAGAAAATCTTGGAAGAAATTCATGGATCTTAATGTTGAACTCTTTGATTTACCATTGGAAGCCATTATTTACATATTAGAAGTAGTTTTTGGAAATTTTCTTTGATTGAATAGATTAAAAATGGCTCCACATCAAAAGAGAAGAATTGATTTTGATGATTCACGCTTCGTTAATGTGATGGCTCAAACTCGATTTACTTCAATACTTAAAGGAAAAAAGTGTATACAAGTTCGAGTTTTTGAGAATCTGGGAGGAGAAATAGAACAGGTTATTGCTGAGCGGAGGTGGGAAAACTTTTGTTACACCACCAATAAAGCCAATGCAAATGTGTTGAAAGAGTTCTACGCCAATGTGATTTATGCTGAAGTTGGAATCGTGCAAGAGCGTAGACTTCCTGTGGAATTTATCGCCGCCCGCATTAACACTTTTTAAGAAGTCTCAGATTCTTACATCTGTCATTATGAATCATTTAGTACGATGGAAGAACCCCTCAATGATGTGATTAACTTTGTCACTGATGAGAAATGAACGTGGAAGATAAAGCAGCAAGAACGGGTAAACGTTTTTGCTTCCATGTTAAATGCCACCTCTAAGGCGTGGCACTATTTCATTTCCTCTACTCTTTTACCGACTTACCACCATAATGAGGTAACTAGAGATAGAGCTGTTCTGAATTTTTGTATTTAGAATAACAAAATTATAAATGTGGGGAAGATTATTTTCAAGAATATATTGACTACGACAAGGAGTGAGACTAGTGGAGGTCTAGGACATCCTGGACTTATTTATGCACTTTGCCAACTTTCTAGAGTGGAAGCTGGAGAGGAAGAGTGGGTTCACCCTATGAAACCCATTAGTAAATCAAATTTGAAAACTTATGTATCCCATGAGAAATGGAGAACTGGAAGTAGGAGTCAGGAACCTTCTACTAGTAGAGACGTTCCCTCTACAAGTTATGACCCTCCTCCTCCTTCTAGCTCCCCTACCTTAGCAGATTTGATGAATGAGATGACCTTGCAGTGGAAGAGCATAGATTTGATAAATGAGAGGTTTGAAGGTTTAGAATGCCAACATGATTATGAAAGTGAGTACCTGCATAGGCAGTCTGATTCTGAAATAGCCTATTATGATGCTCAGGCCCGACACTACAGAGGAAAGCCTGATGTTACATTTCCTGAATGCCCCCGATATACTCAGTGTCAACCCGATCCACCTGTTGATCAAGGCAACGATGAAATACTTTGAGATTTTGATATTTAGAATGAGATTGATGTACTTATGTTTGTATTTTTGTTTATTTTTATGTTATGTAATCTTTTTATGAGAAAAATGAATGAGTATGTAATTGGACTTTCATTTAGTGTACTTTGTGGATTGTAGTGTAATGTAATGTTTATTTTCATTTTAGTATTTTTGTCTTTTATTTAGTATTGTGGTTGTGTTAAGAAATGTTGTTTTTGTTTTAGTTTTATACTTGTTTCAAAATTTCATTTCCTAGAAATTCCTCTAATGATTTATATGTGTAGAAAGCTCCTAATATTTCAGACCAGGTGAAGTAAAAAATGGAGAAGGCTTGGATAAATTTCAGAATGATAAAGATGCCTACAATACTGAGGTATGATTTATATTTATAATATTTTCTTTCCACCTTTATTTCATATTCAAAAATTTAAGTTTGGGGGAGGGAAGAAAAAGATTAACAATTAGATGTCCTCTATTTCAATATTTTCAAAAATTATTTATATGATTTTATGTAGTACATTTAATTCAAGTAACTATATTTTTGTAACTATTTAAAGTAAAGGAAACTATAATTTGAAGTATTAAGAATATGGAATTTCAATTGAGAAGAAAAGATTGGGGCTCAATGATGTAAAAGCTATGAAATACTTATAAGGTAAGAATGCTTTGAGTTTCAAATTAAGGGAAAGAAAGTGAAGTTCAAAATCATTAAAGACTATCCAGATTTAGTAATCCTCACTTGAAAAAGAAAAAAGAAAGGATTGAAAATAATCCCTGAAAAGAAAAGAAAATTTTATAGGATTGAAAGCAATCCAAATGAAAAAGAGAAAAGAAAAGAAAGAAAAAAATATAAAAGTGAGGAGAAGCTTGATGATATGCCTAATAATAAATTGGCTTCATTGGACCTACCTAAAGGGAAAACTTAAATACATTCTTGAACTTATATTTATGGAATAGATCTTTTTAGTAAAAGAGTTCTCATGAAGTTCTTTTCTTTTGGATATTTTAAGTGACTTAATATTTTAATCTATAGTCATTTCTGAAATAAGTAGAAAACTAGAACTCTTAAAACTTGATGACTAGATAATCTGATGGATACAGAGTTAATTCAATTACTTGAATTTTTTCTGAAAATCTCACTATAATATTTATCTAAATCAAACTTATAATGTTTCTGAATTAAAATATTACTGTAGTAGATCATAACTTTTATATAGTACTAAAATTACTTGAGGACAGGAAATAGTTATGTTTGGGGGATTTTGATCAAAGGAAAATATGTTGAGATTTTCATACCTCTTTTATACTGTTTTTAACGATATTGCACTTTAAAGAAAGGTATTTTTAATGTTTTGTTGCAGGAATGATGAATTAGGGTTAATGGAGCAAAAAGATGCAAAAAGGAGCGAATTTCGAGCAAAAAGGAACCAAATGTTGAGAATTGTATTAGCGCGCCGACGACACCATCGAGACCACCGATGGCGAGCTTTTCCTGAGGCTATAGGACAAATTCTCCAGAAGGCCGCCGACGGCGCCATCGAGGCCGCCGACGGCGGGATCGATAGTTATGGTCCATGTACAATGGACAAGGACGGATTTTGGAGGGGTGCGTAAGAAACTCTTGGGAAAACTCATCCACATCTTTAAAGAGAACATTTTGGCTGAAAATAAAGAGACTTTTGGAGTCCTGAAGGTTAGAAAGAATGCATTAGTGCGTAGAAATCTTGCTAGAGTGTAATTGTGGGGAATTCTTTGAGAAATTGTAAGAGTGGAGGGAAAGTGAGAGATTTCTTCCTCCTTGCTACTTCAAAGAGGAATTCTGTGTGTTGTAAAGAAAGGAAGAGATTCAGA
>NEWO01000317.1:215625-254086 GCA_003013225.1 Phalaenopsis aphrodite
ATAATTCAGTTAATAATTCTGAAATGGGGGACATCAAGAAGGTCCCCAGAAAGAATAAAACTAAGGGGGGAGGTGGGGTGAAGGATAAAAAAATGGAGTTACAATTTAACCCATATTTCGCAAGCCAGTTAGCACGCATGTTCCCTTCATTGTGGTTGAATGAAAATTGTGTGGTGGTCTGGAAGCTTAACAGTTTAATTTTTTGTAGCCAACAGGAATGTATCCAAGAAGACTGTCTCTCATGGTCTAGCAAATCAATTAGTACAGTGAAATACACCTCAATCAAAAGATGAGTGCAATTGGTCTTTACTGCAAGCATAAGGGCCCAATACACAGCAATGAGTTCAGTTTCCAATACACTAGATGTAGTTACAAGAGCATGGAAGAAAAGAAGACACTTCCCATAGTGATTTCTGAAGAGCCCTCCCACATCAGTACCATATTCAGAAAAACTCCCATCAGTGTTAATTTTGATCATTGAGGGAACAGGAGGCCTCCAAAACACTTTGTAGATAAGGGGATGAGATGAAAGCCCAGGAGAAGAAGAGAAAATATTAGAGAATTTCTTGTGTTGGATCAATTTTTTGAAACTACAATGCAATTTCTCACAAACAAAGCAACAAAAGTTAGCTTGCCGTCAGATTTAACATGATTTCCAACCATCCAAATGAACCAAGCAACAAAAAAAGGAATGGAGGCTAATTTTTAGTGTTCTATCTATACCAGCGCTCCTGTAAATGATCCCACTAAAAATTTGATTTACTCATATTTAGGTGTGTAAACAGTTCAGTCCAGAAATCCTGAGAAAATCTGCATTCAAAAAATAGATGAGGAATGGATTCTTCCTTCTCCAAACACATATGTCATCCAGAAGGGCCTCTTAATCTTTTAATTTTGAGAATATGATCACTAGGTAATGATTTATGAAGGGTTCTTCTGCTGAAAAATGACATAGATGGAGAAAGGAACTTGTTTCAAATAACATCCGCCCATGAGACCTCATCCTAACAAAAGAGTTTGGAATAAATGGCTTGGGTGATACTTTGATTAGCATGAAACGTCCAGATGATTCTATCAGCTCTACCCCTATCAAAAGGTAGCTTTAAGATATGAGTGATGGAAGATTCTTATAGAAGTGTACTTAATTTGGGGAGGGACCAATGATCTTTGTCCCAGCAGTCAGCTACCTGAATGTGTGTATCTGAGGGATTAAAAATAGGAGTGAGCCCTACTTCTAGACACCAATGGTCCAATCAAAAATTCACTTCCCCTTTGCCCAAATCCTAGAGGAAAAAAATTTTAGCTTGATCTCTAATTTTGAGCATGCTAACCCACAGTTTAGAGTCTTCCAATTTTCTAACATGGAGGAAGGGATGCTACTCTTTACAATACTTTACCAGCATAAATTTTTCCCACAAGGAGAATTGAGCTCTAAATTTAATCCAGGTTTTGCACAAATTAACTTGAAAGAGTTGTTGAAGTCCTTTGAAGCCAATGCTACCAGCAATGGTAGGTTTTGCTGCCTTCTGCCAAGAGGTAGAATGTAGCTGATGTCTTTGCCGAGACCAAAAAAATCTATTGAAAGCCTTTTCTAGTTATAGTTTAGTGCTTTTCTTAAGGTCTTTCATTTATAATATGTAAGAAGGGAAAGTGGTGAGGATGCTTTTGAGTAAAGTGATTCTACCACCATTAGATAAAAAAGATTTAGTTCAGCAAGAGAGATAAGAGATGATTTTATTTAGAACCTCATCAAATTGGGCCTGCTTAGTTTTGCCAATAATAAGAAGAACACCAAGATAGTTGAGTGGGAGTTGGGTGCAAGAGAAATAAGTATACTCAGATATCCACTGCCTGCAGCTAGAAGAAGCCTTTTTGTGAGAAATCAATTGGCATTTGTTAGGACTGAACCACATTCCTAAATGATCCTGGAAGGTATTGAGACATTTGATAACTTTTTTAACTGCAGCCATATGTTATCTTGAGAAAACGATGATATCATCTGCATAAATAAGATGAAAAATAGCCAAATTGGACCTATGGTGACATCATGAGTAATTATAAGGGAGAAGGCTTTGATTGAGAAGTGTGGATAGATAGTAAATGGCCAAATGAAGATAGTAGATGAGAGTAGATCCCCTTGTTTCAGTCTTTTGTTGCAATAAAAGATCCCTTTTGTTGTCCATTAATGAGAAAAGAATAATTGTTATTAGAAAGCCACCTATGTATAAGAGAACAAAATTCAACAGAAAAACCTTGAGCAGACTGGTTATTTATTATAAAAGTCCAACTGATTGTGTCATAGGCCTTCTTGATATCAAGTTAATAAATCATGTTACCCCCCTACAACGCGTATTCAAATCAAGTACCAACTCTTGTGTATGAAGAACATTATTAGTTATAGATCTCCCTTTGACAAATTCAGATTGATTAGGACAAATAAGTCCATCCAGCTGTGACTGCAACCTTTTTACAATGATTTTGCTGATGGCTTTGCCAATGAAAGAAGTGAGGCAAATAGGTATGAAATGATCCCAATTTTTTTGAATAGCTGATTTGGGAATTAGAATAAAGCTAGATTTAATAAAGTGCTGGGGTATATTGTTGCCTTGGAAAAAACTCTTAATGGCATTTATAACATCGCTCTTGATAATGTCCCAAGATTTTTAATAAAATTCTACAGATAAAACATCTTGACCGACTCATTTGGAACTGTCAATGGAGTTTATAGCCTGTAAAATCTCTTATTCAGTAGGAGGATCAGTGAGCTTGAGTTTCATAGTGTAAGATCTATCTGCAATGAAATGAGTCCTGTAAATAGGTGACTTGTGATCATCATTATGATTTAATAGTTACTTAAAATAAGAGACAACATCTCTAGCAATGGAGTCATTATCCCTGAGCCAAATTCCTTCAGTAGATTTGATAGAATGAATAGTATTACATTTCCTCCTTTATTTAATATATGCATGATAGAATTTTGTGTTCTTATCTCCATCAGTGAAGATTTTGATAGATGCCTTCTACTTAAGAAACATTTCTTGATGTTCAATGGAGTTGAGAAGATTATTTTGTGTAGTGAGTAATGACTTTTCCTCAGCAAGCCCATTTTAGACATTCATCTCTAGTTACTCAACCTCCATTTTAATAGTGTTGACAGCAGCAATTACATTGCCAAAAGAATCCCAGTTCCATCTCCTAGCGGCTTTACCAGTCTTTATTTGAAGGATGCAAAGCTTTATCATGGGGTCAGGATTATTCACCTCATCCAATTGGTAGAAATAATCTATAACAAATCTTGATGGGTAGACCACATATTGAGGTATCTAAAAGGGTAGGCTACCCAGGGTTACATGGAGAGGTAATGGAGACTAGTAAAGGTCTATGGTCTGAACTAGCTAGGCTTAGGTGAGTAACATGGGTCAGCAGAAACTGATAGTACCTAATATAATTCACCAATATTCTATCCAATCTTTCCCATATGTTTCCTCTCTTCCAAATGAATGCAGGTCATTTAAAACCCAAGTTAAATAGCCTAGCTAATTGGATATTTTCAGAGAAAAGACCCATTTTTTAGAGATTGGGGGACCTGCCCCCAATTTTCTCAGCAGAGGAAGAGATACAATTGAAGTCTCCTCTCACCATCCTTGGTGGTCCACCACTACCTGCCAAGTGATTTCCTTTCTACAAAATATTCAAATCTTATTATTATTGTTATCATAATGAGTAAAACCAGTGAACTTATTAATAAGTCTTTGAGAATACTTATGAACCATAGGTTCAAAAATAACAATGCACTAAAGATGAAATTTTTTGTTCAAATGTAGAATACTTTTAAGGGATATTGGGTGAGCAATTCCCCTAATATTCCAACATAGTAATTTAATCATGTTTTAGGGAGGGGTGAGGGGAAGGTTGTGATCTGGATATGGTTCTACATCTAGTAATCTTAAGGAAAGTGCCAGTCATCCCCTTAGATCCACCTCCTTATGTCATAGTAGATATCCTTTTTTGGAGTTTTTAAAGCTCAGTATCTTGTTTCTTCTTCTTTTTAGCAGTTTGGATGTATCATTCATCTTCCAAAGTTTTCTAAAATTCTATTATTATTTCTGTTCCACGGACTTTTGGTGGGTGGTTGGCGGTGTGGGGAGGGCAGACCTCAGCCACAGTCCCATCAGGGAGCACATCAAATAATGGATTCTGAAATTGGGGTATTAGATGGAGTAGAAACAGATCCAAGATGATCCTCAAATGAATTATGTGCAATAATAGTTTCACCTACAATGAGCTTGACAACCTTCACAGCTTGGGGAGCTTCCTGCTGAGCTATATTAAAATTCCTCTTAGAGTGGGGATGGAATCTATAATACCTCTTCAAAGTATGTCGAAACATTTAACATTGTTGACAATAGTAAATTTCTTGCTCTAACACCACTTTCTGCCAGAATCCAACTTCTTCATTCCCAATCCAGTCTTCTCAATTGAAGGAGGGTGATTTCTCTCTAAATAAGTATTCTTGCACTGGCAGGCCTGGCTTTGTTGTAAGTAAGGGTATCCACCTTAAGAGGTGTACCTAAAGCTCTACCAATGCTGAACAAAACATTAAGATTGAAGGAATAGAGAGGGAGCCCATGAAATTTAAACCAAAGAGGAACCACAGGAGGGTGCTTGCTAGGATCAAATCCTTGGGTCCATTTCAGTTCTTTCATTGAAGTTCCAGGTATCATAATATATTGTTTAATAAACAATCTAGCATATTCTTCCTCCACAGTGAGTTGTATTAGCATATGCCTCTCATCTCATAATCCCACGTTCCATTCCCAAATAAAGTTCAGTGATTCAAAATAATTTTTAACTAGCTCCATTTTTTTGTGGCCCAATATGAACTTTCCAACTAGACTAAGTTTCACCTCCGCATTGACAGTTTTCATGTCTTGTTTGTTTAGAGAAGAAGATGGCAGGTTCCCCATCTTTCACCTGTAAAGGATGAATGCATAGACAAGTTCCTTTACCAGCAACTGCATCATGTAAAGTCAAAAGAAAACTAAGTTTTTAGGATCTTTAAGGGTATCATTAGCTTTACCAACAACTCCTGCATATGTGTCCTTAGTCCACTGTGCATTTGTGTCCACATCAATATGGAATGCCATGAAGAATGTAAAAGAGCTAGAACTAGATCCCAACCACCTTCAATGGAATAATAACTAAATTTAAACTTCTTCAAAGACCCAAGAAAGATGAAAACCAAGAAAAAACCTCAAGAAAACCCGCCTTAGAGGAATTAAACCAAAAAACCCAAAAGCAAAAACCATGCTCCGCCAGACAACACTAGGAGATCTTCATATCGCCAAGAACCCTAGCAGAACTCCTTCAGCCGCCTTATATATATATACATATATATATATATATATATANATATATATATATATATATATATATATATATATATATATATATATATATATATATATATATATATATATATATATATATATATATATATATCAAGGAAAACCCCAGATGCATGGGTACCCTATGTACCCAAGAGAGTGGAGTGTATTCATTGAACAAATGATGGAGGTTGTAAAAACCTAACATAATAGAGATTTAATAAGTCCCCAACTAACAAAAAAAAGGAGAGAGGAGGCATTAATTACAGCTTTTTTTGAATGTAGACCTACCTTAAGTAGTCAGTTGGTAGTCTTGTTCCCTTCTCTATGTATAAACTAGTATCTTGAGGTAAGGGAGGATGTCAGTTCTCAATATTCTCTACCCAGAGTAGCAAATACCAAGAGCAATCCAAATGTTGAATGAGAATGATAACTAGAGTTTAAGAGTCTAATTCAATAGGAAGATGTTGGATAGTACACCTAACAACAATGTGAAGATCCAAATATACAATTTGAGCTTTATCCTCCAAAACATCCACGACAGCAATTGGGGATTGAAAATATACATGTCATCTGCCATGTCAATTGTTAGTCGTCAACTTGGGAAGGTTTTTGTTTTAAAAACCTTTAATTTAATAAAATATAAATATAATTTTGAAAGATAATAATGTAATTTTTCTTTGAATGTATGAGACCGAGTCGATCTCATATGTGTGATGGTTTAAAGATACGAGTACAACACTGCAAGTTATGCACCTATCTTGGGGAATAGACACATTACTTGATACTTAGGTTTGATTAAATAAACTATAGAATTTATGACATCTTTTTGGTCTATGAAACCTTTTATTTTGACCGCAAGTTTCCCTATTGACCGGTGACTTATCAACCCAATAAATATTCAATAAATATGGAAGTAATAAATATTCAATAATTGTAAGATAAATATGCTTAAATTACAAGATAAATATGGACGTAATAAATATTCAATAATTGTAAAGTCACACTTATCAACGCAAGTATATGTATCGCTTAAGGAGTGGTTTAGATATTGATCCCATAAGGAGTGGTTTAGAACTGTGAACTAAGATTTTAGAAAAGCAATACTTTACTCACAACAACGAAGTTCAATTTGCTTATCTGTCACTAATAGGCAATTGAAATAAATGGATAAATTTAATATAAATTAAATAACTAATGATACTACAGAGAGTTTAATTGTGATAATCCTCTGAATCTCTTCCTTTCCTTACAACACATAGAATTCCTCTTCGAAGTAGCAAGGAGGAAGAAATCTCTCACTTTCCCTCCACTCTTACAATCTATTGAAGAATTCCTCACAATGATTACACTCTATTGGAAAATCTATACACCAATGGAACCTCTCTAACCTCTAGAGCCTCTAGACTCCTCTATTTTTGCCCAATATCATCCCTGTAAGGATGTGGATGAGTTTTCTTAAGAGTTGCTTAAGCACACTTTCAAAATCCGACCTTATCCAATGCACAAGTACACATAACCGTCGATCTCGCCGTCGGCGACCTCGATGGTGCCATCGGCAGACTTCTGGAGAATTTTTTCCTGTAGCCTCAAAAAAAACTCGTCATCGGCAGGGACGATGATGCCGTCGGCGGCGTACTTCAAATAGCAACATTTTGGCCCTTTTTTGCTCCAAATTCGCTCCTTTTTGCATCATTTTGCTCCAATGACCCTAATTCATCGTTCCTACAACAAAACATCAATAATATCTTTCTTTAAAGTGAAATATCATTAAAAATAGTATAAAAAAGGTATGAAAATCTCAACATATTTTCCTTTGGTCAAAATCCCCTAAACTTAACTATTACTTGTCCTCAAGTAATTTTAGTGTTATATAAAAGTTATGATCCAGTGCAGTAAAGTTTTAATTCAAAAATACTATAATTTTGACTTAAATAAATATCATAGTGAGGTTTTCAATAAAAATTTAAGTAATTGAATTAACTCTGTAGCCACAAGATTATCTAGTCATCAGGTTTAAGAGTTCTAGTCTTCTATTTATTTCAAGAATGACTATATGTTGTAATACTAAGTCACTTAGAATATCCAAAAGATAGGAACTACATGAGAACTCTACTAGTAAAAGACCTATTCCACAAGTATCAGGAATATATTTAAGTTTTCCCTTTAGGTAGGTCTAGTGAAGAAAATTTTTTATTAGGCAAATCTTCAAGCTTCTACTCACTTCCATACATATTTTCTTTCTTTTCTCTTTTTCATTTGGATTGTTTTCAATCCTATATATTTTTCTTTTCATTTCAGGGATTGTTTTCAATCCTTTCTTTTTCCTTTTTCAAGTGGGAATTACTATATCTGGATAGCCATTAATGATTTTGAACTTCACTTTTCTTTCCCTAAATTTGAAACTCAAAGCATTTCTTTACCTTATAAAAATTTCATAGTTTTTACATCATTGAGCTCCAATCTTTTCTTCTCAAATGAATTTCCAGATTCTTAATACTTCAAAATATAGTTTCCTTTACTTTAAANAGATTCTTAATACTTCAAAATATAGTTTCCTTTACTTTAAATATTTAACTATAATCTTATTCTCTTATACTAAATATCTTAAGTTACAAAATTAATTTACATTACAAAAACATTTCTTTAAATCTACCATAATATTTAAATAGTTACAAAAATATAGTTACTTGAATTAACTCCACTACATAAAATCATATAAATAATTTTTGAAAATATTGAATAATAGGACATCTAATAGTTAATTTTTTTTCTTCCCTCCCCCAAACTTAAAACTTTAAATATGAAATAATACAGGTGGAAAGAAAAACTATAAATATAAACCATACCTCAGTATTGTAGGCATTTTTGTCATTCTGAAATTTCTGCAGTTCTTCTCAAATTTTTACTTCACCTGGTCTATAATTATAGAAGTTTTCTATACATATAAATTAATAGAGGAATTTCTGGGTAATGACATTCTGAAATAAGTATAAAACTAAAACAAGCACAATATTTTCTAACACAACCACAATACTAAACAAAACAATTAAAATTGTAATGTGAAAATAAAAATCACATTACATTACCATCCACAATACTACTCAACATCTATTGAACAACACATGCAAATTTAACTATAACACTAACTCTATAACAAAAAATAAAATTATCCAAGTTTACAAAATAAAAATGAAAGTCAAAATACATAAACATCCATTTCTATTGCAAAGGTTCACAGAAATAAAATTTCAAACATAAATACATCAATTTTATTCAATATCAAAATCCCAAGCTATATCTTCATCTCCTTGATCAGCAGGCGGATTGGGTTGATACTGAGTATATCGGGGGCATTCTAGAAATATAACATCAGACTCACCTCTGTCATGTCAAGCCTAAGCTTCATAATAGGCTACCTTAAAATTTGAATGCCTTTGCAGGTACTCACTATCGTAATCGTATCAACGTTTTAAACCACCAATCCTTTCACTTATTAATTTTATGCTCTTTCGCTGCAAGGTCAACTCATTCATCAAATCAGAGAGGGTAGGGGAACTAGAAGGTGGAAGGTCATAACTTGTAGATGGAACATCTCTACTAGTAGAAGGTTTTTGACTTCTACTCCTAATTCTCCATTTCTCATGGGATTCATAAGTCTTCAAATTAGCTTTACTAATGGGTTTCATAGGATAAACCCATTCTTCATCTCCAAATTCTACTCCAGAAAGTTTACAAATTGCACAAGTAAGTCCAGGATATCCTAGACCTCCACTAGCCTCACTCCTTACCGTAGTCAATATATTCTTAAGAATTATTATCCCCACATTTATACTTCTACTATTCTAAATACATAAATTCAGAATAGTTCTATCTCTAGTTTCCTCACTATGGAGATAGGTTGGTAACAGAGTAGAGGAAATGAAATAGTGTCACGCCTTAGAGGTGGCATTTAGCATGGAAGCAGAAAAATTTACCCGTTCTCGCTGCTTTATCTTCCTTGTTCCTTTCCCATCAGTGAGAAAGTTGATCACATCATTGAGGGGGTCTTTCATTGTACTAAAGGATTCATAGTGGTAGCTATAAGAGTGTGGGACTTTGTAAAAAGTGTTAATGCGGGTAGAAGTAAACTCAACACGAAATCCTCGCACTTGAACGATTTCATCATCAGATCAAATCACATTGGCGTAGAACTCCTTCACAACATTTGCAAGAAATCCTCGTGGACATTAAAAAACTCGATCTTGTATGCCCTTTTTTCCTTTGAATATGGAAGTAAATTTTGTTTGAGCCATCGCATTGACGAAGCGAGACATGTCGAACTCAACTCTTATCTTTTGACGAGGAACCATTTCAATCTAATCAAATTATAGAAAAATACCTAAAATTACTTCAAATATGCAAATCATGGCTTCTAAAGGTAATTTAAAGACTTCAACATTAAGATCCATGAATTTCTTCCCAAATTTTCTTCACATTCTCAAATTTTTTGGATCTCCTCAATGTGGAAGAAATCCATGGTAAAAATCAAATATTTTTAGCTTGGAGTGAAGCTTTTAAATAAAGATGATCAAATCTGGTGTCAAAAAGCATTGAAATTGCCTCCCAATCCAAGATCTTTCAAGCCCTAAGTCGAAAATGGCATTTTTAGGAGGAAGGGGATGATGAATAGTGGTGGTTGACTGGTTAAAATCACGATTAAAGGTGTTTTTTGTGAGCTCACCATTGACGATGGCGCCGTCGGCGCGCCCAATTGGAATTTAAACCCTAAGTCTTGGGAAAAAATCCGCCGTCGGCGGCGTCAAGGGCACCATCGGTGGGCTCTATTGATTTTGTCCAAATTTCGGATTTTTGCAATTTTGATCAATTCCAAGCCTAAACGACATTTGTTTAATCTTTATAGACATAATTTTAAGTGATTAAATGATGTACTTAGCGCATAGAAACTTTCACGAGACAAAACATCACATTTATATATAAATTTCAAGAGGTACAATATGCATTACATAACACACCTAAGTTTGATATTTTCTCAACCTCAATACATTAATTCAGCGTCGCAATTGAAGCCACAATACTCAAAATATTGAAAACAAAAACATCTTATGCTTAGTTTTAACTATACAGAGATCTACAAGCATAATTCTAAAGCAAAGCAAATATAAAGTTCAGATCAAAATACATAGATAGATAGATAGGTAGTAATATAACTCTACTAATTTTCAGATTCGGTACTCGATTCTCCTCTGAGATCACCCATTATTTCCACATGAACGAAGGGGTTGTAGAAGGGTCGGAATGGAAATTCTTTAGTAGAATTTTCCTCTATCAATTTCATCCTCCTCATCAATCGTATCATGCTATCTTCTAAATGTCCTGAGTGCTTGAAATGTTCCTTCATCCTCTAGTCTAGATGATCGAAGAAATCAGAGATATTATGAATAACATTCATGACATTTTTTACCTTCTTTTTCAATTTCTTTATTCGGCGCAGGATCACAAGAGACTTATCAAGGACTAAGGTTTGAACTGGCAGTGAATTCTGAGATACTTGATCTACTATAATGGCCATGTCATTTTCATCTTCAAAAATTGGGAACCTTTCAGTGGGATCCAAAGGCTTCTAAAGTAAAAGTACCTTTTCCAAATTTTCAGAGGAAACTTGGAACTGACTGCAAAGTGAGAAACTGTGGAGGGGTGTCCAAGCCCATAAGTTGATCCATGAACGATCTAAAAACCGACTTCACAATTATAGATCCAATGTCGATCGGCAGTCCCCTTTGGATGAAATAATTCAAAATGACACTTTCTTAAGAAACTTTACCAATCCTTATTGTCGGTAACAGTTTTGTAGAAATGAAAAAGTGCCAATGTTTTGAAACGGGATTCAAGAGTGTTGCAGAAAAACTAACATACCCGTTTTCTCTTGTTTCCTAGTCATATGTTTCATCCGTTAAATATTAGTAAATCTCATTCATCTGGTTTCTCGTTGGGACGAAATTGGAATAATGTCAGACAGGAACATGCTCTATCATATATAATTCATTGATCCGTATAGGAGTGAAAGTAATCCATCTTCCTCAGACATAAACAACTCCCTGGTTTATTCCATGTAAATTTGTATAAAATTCTTTCACTACTGGAAAAACCACGGCGGCGGTAGTGTAGCACAGCACTTCCCTTCTTTGTCGCACTATCGTTTCTTCAATATAGTGAAAGTAATCCATCTTCCTCGCACATAAACAACTCTCTGGTTGATTCCATGTAAATTTGCATAAAATTCTTTCACTACTGGAACAACTATGGCGGTGGTGGTGTAGCATAGCACTTCTCATCTTCGCTGCGCTATCGTTTCTTCAAAATCTATCGTGGGATTAGTCAATCTGCGATTTAAGAATCCTGGTTCTTTGATTAATATTTTCTTCATCAGCAACTTGTTGAAGATTCACTGCGCTTTCGCACTAATAAACTTTCGTCGATTGAAAACTCACATTTTTGGATTATCAGGAGAATTGGACGCCATATGAATGAAATTGGTGGAGTTTCACTTCAATTTTTGAGGGAAAATATGAACTAAAAATCAAATTTTTAAGTTTAAAAACACAATTCCCGCCTAAAAACTGCCATTTGAACCCACATAACCGTCAATTTGTCGGTCTCGCCGTCGGCGGGGTCGATGGCGCCGTCAGTAAGCCATTGTATTAATTTTTTCTGGACTCTCGGGAAAAACCCAGTGTCGGTAGCGTTGAGGGCGCTGTCGGCACCCAAGGCAAAATTTACACATTTTAGCTCTGGTTCGAATGCGTTCCAATTTTTCTTCATGAATCAAATTTTTAAGATGTTTCAAGGGAAATAAGAGTGGTAGAGTTTAATACTACCATAAACTAATGATACTGTTTTAAAAAAAACTACTATAATCATGATAAAAATAAAGATAAACATGTGTTGCCTCCCATAAAGTGCTTGGTTTAACGTCGTCAGCCCGACCTATTCAGGTGTCATTCAGGTTGACTGATCATTAAAACCTCTTTAAAATTTGTTCTTTTACCCTCATAATATGGTTTTAATCTGTGTTCATTTACTTTAAATCTTTTTCCCGTCTTTTGATCTTCAATTTCAACAGCTCTGTAAGTATAAACTTGAGTCACAGTAAAGGGTCCTAACCAACGAGACTTTAATTTTCTAGAAAATAACTTCAGCCTAGTGTTGTAAAGCAAAACTTCTTATCCTAGTTCAAAGTTCTTTTGGTTTATTTTCCGATCATGTCATAATTTTAATTTTTCCTTATAAATTCTGTCATTATCATAAGACTCTTTTCTTAACTCTTCCAATTCATTTAAATGTAACAATCTCTTCTTACCAGCATTTTTCAAATTATAATTGAATTCTTTAATTGCCCAATATGTTTTATGCTCCAATTCTTCTGGTAAGTGACAAGTCTTTCCAAAAATTAGTCTGTAAGGAGTCGTTCCAATAGAAGTTTTATAAGCAGTTCTGTAGTCCCATAATGTAGTATCCAATCTAGTGGACCAATCTATTCTACTAGGGTATACAGTCTTTTCAAGTATTTGTTTAATTTCTCCATTAGAAACTTCAGCTAACCCACTGGTTTGAGGATGATAGGCGGTAGAGATTCTACGAATAATATTAAATTTTTCTACCGATCTCTAAATGTACTTATTCCTAAAATGACATCCTTCATCAGTGATAATCATTCTAGGCATTCCGTATCAAGTGAAAATATTTTTCATTAAAAATCTTGAAACAATTTTAGCGTCACAACGAGGTAAAGCTTGTGCTTCAATCCACTTAGAAACGTTGTCTACTGCAATTAACATATATAAGTTCCTAAATGAAGGAATAAATGGTCCTAAAAAATCTAGTCCCCAAACGTCAAAGATCTCAACTTCTAACATGAAATTCAGAGGCATTTCATTTCTTCTAGATATATTGCCTACTCGTTGACATCGATCACAAGTATTTATGTATCTATAAACATGTCTAAAGATGGTAGGCCAATAAAATTCAGCTTGTAAAATTTTATAAGCAGTTTTATCAATCCTAAAATGTCCTCCAAATTCAGAATCATGACATTTCTGAATGATCAGCTCAATTTCTTCATAAGGTACACATCTCCTCATAATAAGATTCTTACATTGTTATATAAATAAGGCTCATCCCAAAAATATGCTTTTGCATCATGAATGAATTTTCTTTATTTTTGCAATGTAAGCATAGGTGAAAAATATCATTTACTATATAGTTAACAATATCAGCATACCATGGTACTTTCCATTCATTAATATTATAAAGTTGTTCATTATGGAAAATGTCTATAATTTCATTGTCAGTGTCGGATAATCATTGATTTTCTAATCTTGACTAATAGTCAACAATTTGATTATCAGTTTCCTTTCTATCAATAACCACAAGATTAAATTCTTGCATCAAAAGTATCCATCTAATCAACTTTGGTTTAACATCCTTCTTCTGCATCAGATATTTAATAATAGAGTGATCAGTATGCACAACACATTTAGCTCCAATTAAATAAGATTTGAATTTATCTTACGCTTACACAATTGCTAGTAACTCTTTTTCAGTAACAGTATAATTAATTTATACATCATTAAGAGTTTTACTGGTGTAGTATATAACTTTGAAAATCATTTCATACCTTTATCCAAGAACAGCTCCAATAGCATGATCACTAGCATCACACATCAGTTTTACTAGCGTAGTATATAACTTTGAAAATCATTTCATACATTTATCCAATAACAAAGTGGATACGAAGGGAATGTTTACGGTTAATTTCTTAAGAATTTCTAAAAATTTGGAAAATTGTTTATTTTGCTTGTGTTGCTTCAATCTTTGGGCTCACTAAGTTGTTTGCCAATTGTTGATTTGTAGAAGAATTGTTATTCTAATTAAAATTTGGATGATTCTTGCAAGTTGGGTTATAATAATTTAAATAAGGGTTGTTGGGCCTATTAATAGAATTTAAGGTCTCATATGAAGGTTGAACATCGACAAATTGCCCAGATGAATTCTCTTCCATCATAGGAGGTGTTGGAGAATATTTCAACCATAATGATCTAATTTCTTTGATATTACATCAATCTACAAAGCTAACAAAGATATTGCATCAGAATCATGGATACTAGCTACTCTTTTAGGATTTACCCGCTCAAAGGGCCATTGAAAATGGTTCGTAGTCATCTCTTCTATCAATGAATAAGCATCATCAAAAGGTTTTGACATTAAAAAACCACCAGCCGAAACATCTATAATCGATCTAAGAGATCCCACTAATCCATTATAAAAAGTTTGAATTATCAACCAATCTATTAGCGAAGGATGAGGGCACGTCCTAAGAAGATCTTTAAATCTCTCCCAAGCTTCATATATTGACTCTCCATCAATCTGACAGAACGATGTTATGTCATTTCTACGTTTAGCAATTTTGGATGGAGGGAAATATTTGGACAAAAATTTCTTTGAAAGTTCTCCCCAAGTTTTAATAGATCCTGATGCTAATAAATTTAACCACATCTTAGCCTTATCCCTCAGTGAAAAAGGAAAAAAGTCTAAGTCTAACAGCATCCTTTGAGACTTTGTCATATTTAAAAGTAGCACACAGTTCTAAAAAACTAGCGGGGTGTAAGTTCAGATCTTCATTTGGTGTACCTCCAAATTGATTGTTTTGTACCATTTTGATAATAGCATATTTAAGCTCAAATGAATTAGCAGCTACATCAAGATTTTGGATAGATAAGTGAATTTTATCTGCTGTAGGATTTGTATAATCTCTTAGCGATCTAGGTTGGTGTTCATTCTCTATTCCTTGATTATTCAGGTTGTTTTCCATTGTATTAGAATTTCTAGGTTCTCTTCTTAATTTTCTAATCCTTCCAACAGTGCGTTCTAATTTCGAATCATAGGGTATAAGATTCTCAGGTCCAAATTTACGCTTACAATTTGAAATCAATACTCAGTAATATAATTAACTAAATGTAAAAATAAGTTGCAATTCAAGTAAATGTTGTCTAATAATCCTAGTTTTTCTGCTACTCTAATCGTGATTTGATTAACTCACTCAATCACTCCCCGGCAACGGCGCCAAAAACTTGACCGGCGACTTTATATATGCTTAAAATACAACATAAATATGGACGTAATAAATATTCAATAATTGTAAAGTCACACTTATCAACGCAAGTATACATATCGCTCAAGTAATATAGGGCTCTAATGGAGTCCTAGATATTGGTCCTATAGGGAGTGGTTTAGAACTACGAACTAAGATTTTAGAAAAGCAATACTTTAATCACAACAACGAAATTCAATTTTTTTATCTGTCACTAATAGGGAATTGAAATAAATGGATAATTTTAATAACTATTAAATAACTAATTATACTAAGGAGGGTTTAATTGTGATATTCAATACATAAGAAATCATCCTTCTCCTTGTCAAGAAATTATAATGAATGGATAAAGTGAATTAGTTCAATTTATATTGTGTCAAATAGGAGCATACCTATTCTTTACCCTTTGGT
Source organism: Phalaenopsis aphrodite (assembly GCA_003013225.1). Lineage (NCBI taxonomy): Eukaryota > Viridiplantae > Streptophyta > Magnoliopsida > Asparagales > Orchidaceae > Phalaenopsis > Phalaenopsis aphrodite. The sequence goes on from NEWO01000317.1 coordinate 231,574, forward strand.
CCAGGCATAAATAACATTGACTAATTATATGCTTGTTTTTGGAATCGTGGCTAGGCTGGGAGGATATCGACTCTCACTTTGGAGCTCCCATGTTCCCCTCACCTAAGGGCTAACATTTGCACTTCAGAACCCAAACGATAGGACCAAATTATAGATTTTGGTATGTCACTCTAAAATCTCCAATTCTACTATCGATAATATTATTTCCCTATTTATTTGCACCCAACTTCCGAGGGCTTTGACCTCCCTTAATCTTGGATGTAATCTTCACTTTAGTTGTAAAACTCAACATATTTTAACAAATCAATTGCCCAGATTGAAGGTAAATTAAGATGGAAGTGAAAAGATCATCATAATTTCTTAAACATTTTCATAGCTTCACCAATTCAAATCACAATTTCACAAATCTTGAGACAAAGAGAAAGATAGAGAAAACTACTCAGATCTCATGGGGAAACACAACAAAACTCAGAATTCATATATAAAAGCAAACTCATACAAACTACAACAAGTAAATAACTTATCTCTAATTTCTCCCCAAGAATACTCCTCAAAGTTCCTCTGAATCTCTTCCTTTCTTTACACACAGAATTTCTCTTCGAAGTAGCAAGGAGGAAGGAATCTCTCACATTCCCTCCATTCTTACAATATCTCGAAGAATTCCTCACCATTGTTACACTCTATTGGAAATTCTATACACTAATGGAACCTCTCTAACCTCTAGGGCCTTTAGACTCCTCTATTTTCTGCCAAAATCTTCCCTTTAAGGATGTTGATGAGTTTTCCCAAGAGTTGCTTAAGCACCCTTCCAAAATCCATCCTTATCCAATGCACAAGTACACATAACCGTCGATCTCGCCGTCCGCGGTCTCGATGGTGCCGTTGGCGGACTTCTGGAGAATTTTGTTCTGTAGCCTCGGGAAAAACTCACAGTCGGCTGGGTCGAGGGCGCCGTCCGCGACCTAGTTTAAATCTCCACATTTTGGCCCTTTTTTGCTCCAAATTCACTCCTTTTTGCATATTTTTTCTCTAATGACCCTAATTCATCGTTCTTGCAATAAAACATCAAAAATACATTTCTTTAAAGTGCAATATCATTAAAAAAAAGTAAAAAATAGGTATGAAAATCTCAACATATTTTTATTTGGTAACCTATCTAATATGGAAAATTAGATTGGATTTCTATTAAGCTCAATTCTAAAGTTCTCAATAGAGTCAAGTTCATAAAGTTAATTACATAATAAGTGACGGAAGTCACCTATGAATACTTTTGATTTAGATCAGCGGTTTTGCCATTAAGAATATCAAAGTTTAAGTTTTCAAGATTGATCATTCTAAATTCTGAAGGGAATGGATCATGTAGGGACAATTATTTTCAAGAATTTAAAAGAAAGAAAGGTAGGAGGTGTCATTGAGTCAAGGAGAATCTCAGAGACTTCTCAAATATCCAATTGTTTGGCATTGATTTCGATAAAAAATTACTCGATGTTTTATCCCGCTAGTTTTATATATTTAGTGCTTATACTTGTATGACATGGTCATACAGATAGTCTAAAAAAATGAGGGTTTATCTTATAACGATCGATAACCTCAGAGCCTAAAGCTAGTTAGGGCTTATATTGCACCACATGATTGAGCAGAAACATAAGGAAGAGTTGAGGATTCATGCCACACTAGACAATTTACCCCACAGTCCTATGGCTTACTATTTAATTCAAAGGAAAGTTGTTTTTACAATCTTGTTTGCTCTCTTAAAATTTTTCTTCCATACATTCATGTTCCACTGTCCACAGAGTTAACACCGAGCCCCTCGTTGAAGTAATAGCTCTGAGTTCAAGGTTTAAGGTTTTACAGTTCTTGTTGTTGTTAAAGTGTTATAAGGGGGTTAAAGCTAATTAGAGTGACGCCGATTAGGATCCTATAGTCCCTCATTCCGGTACCACAATTTTTTGTTGAATTTATTTCGTCTAAATAGGTAATTAAACTCAATTAAACTGGGAGATCTCGTTAGTAACTGTAGGTTACCTCATCTGAGAAACACCTGTAACTTCGAAATGAGGTATTATATGTTTTGTTGTTTTCTAAAGTGTTATTTTAATTTTGAAAACGTCTATCTTAATTTTGAAAATTATAGTTATGGCTTTTGAGAAATGTGTCAAACCAAGCACGAATACTACATTAATATGATGATAAATTGTAGAAATAAAATGACAATAAATTAACTGTAAAGACGAACCCGTCATCTTCTAGTTGCTCACACTGAAATGTTGCTACTCATAATCATGTATATATTTCAAAGTAAGAGTAAGGACTAAGTAGAAAAGAAGCTTCAATGATTTAAATTCAAAAGAGATCACATATCAAAACTTGGTGAGTCCCTATAAGTTTTAAGGATGATTTTTTTGAAAAAAGCATAATAAATGCAACTTTAGTTCAAAATATCCAAAAGAATATACAAGTGTTTGGGGAAAAGCCCTAAATAACTCTTAAGAATCATTTAAACTATCTTGAGCTCATTTGAACTTATTATGTTGTTGAATAGATCACCCCAAGGTTCATTAGGTTCAAGCTATACTTAGTGTTATATCTTAATTAACCCACGAGAGAGGGACAAGTAAGCTTGAGCTTGCAGTGTTTGACGGGGATTAGCCATGTTTTACCTTCCAACTAACGCTCAAGTATCTTTAGATTAAACTTAACTCAATACAAAGCTCAAATTAAGCTAGGGGTAAATGTGTAAATTAGAAAAAGTCATATTAGAAATATTAAAAGATTAACCTATGAGTCACTCATTGGTTTAGAATTTTAGATTAGTGAATTATTGACTTCCTAGCTTATGTCCCAAACACATAAATCATTGAAGTCAATTTCAACTTCCATTGGTCAGCTCCGAGCTCCTCGTTTCTACCTCTTAGCCTCATGTTTCAATCACCTTAGAATATTTCTTAGGTTCAATTAGTACCCTTTAGACCCTTATCTCACCCTAAATCTTGATTAGGAGGGGAAAAGGTGGAAATTACAATTTTGCATTTAAGCTCCTACCTTGAGAAAACTTTTTTAAATAGATTTATATGGGGTTCAAAATTTGCTAACCTATCTCTCATAGGTTAACTAAGGTACTAGAGAAAAAAATCACTTTTTTTAAACTATTTTAATCGAAAAATGAAAATTTCAAAGTTAATCTATTTAGTCAACCAAAGCAAAGTTTTTGTCCTTCGTAAAATAATTTGAGAATCATCTAGGTCAAAGGACCACTTGGACCAAATTTCATGAATTTCTTACTTATATTTTAATTTTTATAATTTTTTAAATATTTTGGAGGAAATTAAATGAAAAAAACATTTTATTTTGAAAAAAAATCAATTTTGTATTTCTCATTGATCTCACTGACTTCATAGTACTTAAAGAAATTTATTTTGTACTTTCTTATATTTATTTTATTTTTTAAAATTATTTTAGTGACAATTTATGAAAATACATTCTTAGGCATTTAAAAATACATATCTTTATTTAGAAAATTAGGTTAAATATTTAAATTCATCCTAAGTGGTCAGGGAACAATTTGAAACATTTTAGTGCATTTCTACATTTTTTTATATTTTTTTTAAATTTTTAATTTTTTTAAAATTAAAAATAGCACAAAAATGGACTATTTATTTTAATGTCAATTTTATTTTTCTTGGATGCTCATTGTCACAAGGAACACTTCAAACCATTTTTTTGAAAACTTTTTTAGTTATAGTTTAACTATTATAACTATTTTAGTGCCAAAATCTCATTTTCCTTGAATAAAAACTTTAGTGGCTAAATCAAATTATCATTTTTTTCAATGTGAATCAATTTTTGTGATGTTTTTTGAATTAAAATATATTTATTTAATTTTTTATGGTTAAAGATTTAAATTAAGAAAGTATATTTTAAAAACATTTAAACTTAAGTTATATTTTTCTTACACTTCTCTGACCAAGGTGAAACTACGAAAGCAAACACTATATGTTTTTATTTTTATTTTTATTTTTATTTATATAATTAATTTAATCAAAAAGGTGACATAACTTTGGAAATTAGGGTTCAGTATGCTGGAAGTGCTATCTAACTTTGGAAATATCAAAGAACAATCCCAACCACAGAGAGAACAAACCCTCAAATTTTCCTTTTATGCTAATTAATATTTATTTAGTTATGATTCAATGAAGGTTTAGGGTATTTAATTAATTTAAAAATAAATATAAGTTAAATATATTTGACTTTTAGTCCACATGATTCTCGTCATTTCACTGACTCTTCGTAGACTTTATTGTATTAGATATGGAGGAAGATAAAGAGATTCTTGTTATTTTTGGGAGACCATTTCTTGTAATAGGGAAAGTTGTGATAGATGTCCAAAAAGGAGAAGTAATAATATGAGTTAATGATCAAGCTGTAACATTTAATATTGCAAAAGCTATGAAAAATCTTACAATAGAAAAAGATAATGAATGTTTTAGGATGGAAGTTACTGATTATCTAAGTATTGATCAATTTAGGGAAGTGTTTGAAGAAAAATTAAGGCAAGAAGAGTACTTTGAGAATGAGCATGAAATAAAAAAAAGAGAATTTAGATTATGTTTAGGACAAATTTGTAATATTAAACTTGTTGGAAAATGATTATAAAAATCTTATTCCTTCAAGTATTAAACCACCTGAATTTGAACTAAAAATATTACCTACCCATTTAAAATATGTGTTTTAGAAGATTCATCCACACTGCCTATCATTTCATCTTCTGATTTAACTGAAATTTAAGAACAAAAATTAATAGAAGTGTTGACAAGATATAAAAAGGCTTTTAGATGGACTTTAGCAGATATTAAAGAATTTAGTCATTCAATTTTGTATGCACAAAATTCTATGAGATGAACAATATGAACCTAAAGCTGATCCTCAAAGGAGATTAAACTAAACAATGAAATAATTTGTTAAAAAAGAAATCTTAAAATGGTTAGAAGCAAAAGTTATATATCCTATTTAAGACAGTGCATGAGTAAGTCTGATTCACTGTGTTCCAAAGAAAGAAAGAGTGACGGTTGAAGAAAATGAAAAAATGAATTAATTCCAATAAGACAAGTTACTAGTTGATGAGTTTGTATAGACTATAGAAAATTAAACATGGCCACCAGGAAAGATTAATTTTCTTTACCATTTATAGACCAAATGTTGGATAGATTGGCTGGAAACAAATATTACTGCTTTCTAGATGGATATGTCGGGTATCACCAAATTCCAATTGCTCCTAAGGATCAAGAGAAAACAACATTTTCAAGCCCTTATGGAACATTTGCTTTTCGGAGAAAGTCTTTTAGACTATGTAAAGCACTTGCGACATTTCAAAGAAGTATGATGTTAATTTTTAGTAATTTAATTGAACAAGGAATGGAAGTATTTATGGATGATCTTTTTGTATATGAAACTTTATTTGATTTATGTTTAAATAATTTAAAAAAAATTGTAGAATTATGTGAAATATCAACCAAGTACTAAATTGGGAAAAAAATGTCAATTTATGGTTACAGTAGGAATTGTACTTGGGCATAAAATTTCTGAAAATGACATGAAAGTAGATCGTGAAAAATTCAAGTTATTGAGAAATTACCACTTCCTACTACGATTAGAGGGGTAAGAAGCTTTCTAGGACATACTGCTTTCTACAGGCATTATATAAAATAATTTTCAAAAATAACTAAGCCATTATGCCACCTTTTAGAAAAAGATACAAAATTTTATTTTAATGAGGAATGCTTAAAAGCATTTGAATAGTTGAAAGAAAATTTAATCACTACGCCTATAATAGTTCCACCTAATTGAGAGAAGCCATTTGAAATAATGTGTGATGTTAGTGATTATGCCGTTGGAGCTATTTTAGGACAAAGATATAACAAAGTTTTTAAACTAATATATTATGCTATTAAGACTCTAAATGATGGTCAAATTAAATACACTACTATTAAAAGAGAGTTATTAGCATTTGTCCATGCCTTTGTTAAGTTTAGAACATACCTATATGGAGCCAAATGAATATTGTATACAGTCATTCTGCTATCAAATATTTGATGCAAAAGAAGGATGCTAAACCAATATTAATTAGATGGATACTTCTGCTGCAAAAGTTCTATTTTATTGGTAGTTGATATAAAGGGAAATGATAATCAAATAGTCAATCGTTTGTCTAGATTAGAACAATAAATATTAACTAATTTTGCAAATTAATTTTTAGAAACATTATCGGATGAAGAATTATATAATATTGCTGTAATGCATGTGTCATGGTATGTCGATGAAGCAAATTATATTGTAAGTTATATTCTACCACCAGATCTTAAGAATCAACAATTAAGAAAATTTATTTATGATTCAAAATTCTATTTATGGGATGAACCATATTTATATAAACAGTGTAAAGATCTAATTATTAGAAGGTGTGTGCCTTATGAAGAAACTCAACATATAATTGAGTCATGTCATGATTTGAAATTTGGAGGACAACTAGGAACAAATAGAACTGCACATAAAATTTTACAAGATGGACTTTATTGGCTTACTCTTTTTAGAGATGTTCATGAATATATTAAAACATGTGATCGATGTCAGCGAGTAGGAAATATTTTTAGAAGAAATGAAATGCCTCTAAATTATACATTGGAAGTTGAATTTTTTATTGTGTGGGGATTAGATTTTATGGGATGACTTATTCCTTCATTTGGAAATTTATATACATTACTTGTTGTTGATTATATGTCCAAATGGATTGAGGTTATTGTTGTAGCTAAATGTGATGCTGAGAGTGTATATAAATTTTTTAAATAAAAATATTTTAACAGGATATGGAATGCCGAGAGTGATTGTTACGAATGAAGGATCCCATTTTAGGAATAAGAGAATTGAGAAATTGGTTAAAATATATAATATCATGCATAGATTCTCTACTGCTTATCATCCCCAAATAAGCAGTTTAGTAGAGATATCAAATCGTGAAATAAAATGAATTTTAGGAAAGCTATAAATCCCTAAAATTTTTATTGGTTTAATAGATTAGATACTGCACTATGAGCATACAAAATTGCTTATAAGACTCCTATTGGAATGTCCCCATATAGACTTATTTTTTGAAAAAAACATGTCACTTACCAGTAGAATTGGAAGATAAAGCAATTTGGGCTTTGAAGGAATTTAATTTTAATCTAAAAGATGTTGGTGAGAAGAAAATGAACTTTAAGAGATTAGAAATGATGCATATGGTAATGCAAAAATTTATAAAGAGAAAATGAAAATATGACATAATTGAAAGATTATAAAAAAGAAATTTTAACCTGGACAATAAGTTCTATTATATAATACTAGGTTGAGATTATTTTCAAAAAAACTAAAATCTAGATGTTTAGGCCCATTCAATGTGATTAAAGTCTATCATTATGGAACTGTTGTTATCAAATATTCTAAGACTAGAAAAATATTTAAATTTAATGAGCATCAATCGAGACATTATTATTATGGGCACATGCCACAATTTAAAGAAATTTTGATGTTGATTCATCATTATTAAATAATGGTACTTCAGGCTGACGATGTTATACCAAACGCTTTGTGGGAGGCAACCCATGTATATCTATTTATGTATATCTATATATCTTACTATTTTGTTTAACAAGTTTTCTATATATATTAGGAAATAAAAATATTTTAGAATCCTGCACAATTTTATATATCATAAAATAGTATAAATATTAGTATTGGATGAAAATTTCGAATTGAATTGAACCTAAAGAGAAGCGACACAACCATAGGCTTTGGCACTGACGGCGCTAGCATGGGTGCTGATGACACCCTTCTACACAAGCCTTGGCGCCGACAGCACCATCAAGAGCAGCGACAATGTCCATAACAGTTCCCGCTGTTCAGGATGAATTTAGCGGGCTTTGGCAAGATTGCACTCCAGAATAACTGCCTAAAAGAGTTTTTAAAGGCCTAAAAATTGCCTTGGACGACCAGAAACTTTCAAGTTTTCAAATCCAAGGCTTTCAATTCCAGAAATACTTTAAGGTATGAAGTTTTCAAAAGAAGAAAGTTTATAAGTTTCGATGGGCAGAGAATATACAAAAAAGTCATCACAAAGAGGAAACTTATCCAGGAGAGAAACTTTATCAATCATGGGTTGAGTAATCCAAGTTCTCAGAATAAGAAAATCAGTGTACAGAGATGTTGGGAATTTCTATGCTACACTACCACTGCAGTTGTTGTTCTAGTGGTAAAGGAATTCGATTCTAACGTACATGAAATTACCTAAGGAGTCATCTTCGTTTGAGGTAAGGTTGTACAATTTACTCCGTCACAAATTAATGATTTGTGTATGATAGAGAGCATGACAATCTGTCATTATATGAATTTTACCCCAAACAAAGATATGATGCATGAAGTATACAACTTCTGACGGATGAAAATGATAATAAGGAAATTAGAGATGAGGGATACATTAGTTTCTCTACTTCACTGCTTAACCCAATATCTAAAGAATGACATTTCTTCATCTCTACAAAATTACTCCCTACAATGAAGAATAGTAGAGTTACAAAAGAGTGCAATATTAAACTATTGCAGTCAAATGGGAAAGCCCATTGATGTGGGATCGATTATTTTTAAATCTATTATTGGTATTATTATGAATGGGCTTATAAATTGTTTGGGGCATCCTTCTAAAATTTTCTTACTTTGTAGTCAGTCTAAAGCGCCATATGAGAGTTCGGAGAAAGTATTATTACCGTAGAAGCCCATGAGTCCTATTGATGAAAACTATACTGGAAATGGAAATGAAGCATTGAATATTATCTTGGATCATTCATCACACGCATAAACACCATTAATGCCGCATACTATTGGAGGTTCAATAGTTTTGGAAAAGAAAATGAAAAAAAATAAAACAGAACTTCATAGTATCATGAATGCAATAGGAAATCATAACTACCTTTTTGATCATTTAGATTGGAGAATGAAGGAGAACTTTGATCAGACTGGAATAATTGTAGCAGGTTTGGTGCAAATGTTCAAGAAAAATGAATGGATCAATGAAAATTTGACTGATCAATTACTGTACCGACCCTTTTACAATTTGTCCATCCACTACCAGTCTATGGGAGATATTAGAGGAGGAGAAAGCACTAAAGATGAAGAGGAGTAGTTGAAGACATTGGACACTCTACTATTTTAAATTAATTATGTTGGATTAACTTTTCTTTAGAAGCTTACAACTTTAAATGTGTGTATAGTTTTATGTTAGCATTCTAGTGTTGTGGCTTGATTTCAACACTGAATTATAGTTTAGTTTGCTTTATGTATGTGTGAGTTTGATTATAAATTTGTGTTCGTAAAAATTTGAATTTTCATATATAAAAGTTAATTTGGAGTTATTGGTGAAAATGCTTGTTTGTGAATTATTTTAGGATGAATATTAGTGTTTAAAAAAGAATAATTAAACTTTGGAGTGAATTGAAAGAAAATTGAAATTGTAAAATAAAAAAATATGAAATTCTTGGCACTAGCGCCGACGGCGCCAGCCTAGGCGCCGACAGTGCCCTTGACCCAAAAGTTCCTAGAACCTTTAAATTATGTGATTTGCATAGTAAAAACACCATTTTTACCCCTTCACTCACCTTCAACCTCAAATTTGTGCACCTAGGGCATACTAGAGTTTGGATTTGAGGTGATTTGAAGGCAAAAGAATTTTGGATTTCAACTTCTCTTGGTAAGAGCTACACTTTTAACTCAAAGTTTTTATTTTCACCAAGGATTTATCTTACATTGCCAAGGTCTAAAATTTTGAATTTTTTGGGAAGATATTGAGAAAATCCTTTGGAGAAGTACTCTTAATTAATAGATTCAAGTTTAGAACGTTCCACATTGCACTTTTTGGAATTTTGGAAATTTATTTGGATTTTATCAATTTTTCTTAGATTACCATGGCACCGAGAATGAGCAACGGAAAGAGGAAAGTGGATTATGATGATAAAACATTTGTCAACTACAAGGCTAACTTTTGTTTCAATAGTCTGCTTCCAACTAAGAAAGTAATTTCAGATCAAGCTTTTAACAGTCTGGGTGGAGAAGTAAAAAGATTAATCGTTGCTCAAAAGTGAGAGAATTTTTGTTAATTTATTGTCAAGGCAATTATTGGTATAGTAATGGAGTTCTATGGCAACTTTAAGGAAACTTCTGAGGACTACGATTTTGTTTACAGAAAAAGGGTGGAATTTACTCCAAGAAGAATCAATGAATTTTACCAATTACAAGAAGAATATATCTGCAAGTACAAAGCATTCCCTACTACAAATGAGGCCCTAGATGAAGTTATTTCATTTATGAATGATAGAACAGGAGCTTAGAAGGTGAAGAATAATGTTAAGGTAAACCTCCTTCTTTTTATGCGAAATGTAGTATCTAAGGTCTGGCACTACTTTACATCTGCGAGGATGTGACCAACGAATCATCATAACAAGGTTACAAAGGATAGAACCATCTTGAAATTCTATATTAAACAGATGAGAAGGATAGATGTAGGATCTATTATTTATAGAAATACTCGTTCTATTAGTTTGGGTGATTCAATTGGTGGTTTAGCACACCCTGCCCTGATCTTCACACTATGTGAGCATGCGGGAGTTGATTTTGGAATGAATTAGGAGAGGATTAAACCGCTAAAACCTATTGGGCCTGCAAATATTAAGACTTATGAATCTCATGTTGGATGGAGATCTGGAAGTAGGACTAGGGATATTCCTTCTACTTTGAGTACCTCTACTCTCCATAGGCTTATGGAGCAAATGATGATCTAACAGGGAGATATCTTAAGGATGGAAAGCACGATGGAAAATATGGAGGCCATAAATTCACATAATTATGATTTAATAAGGTAGAATTTTTAATGTGATGCGGTTTATGATGATGCGATGGTTAGATACATGAGGGCTGACCACTCAGTTCAGTTTCCTAGTCACCCTCTTTACCCAGTATAATTAACAAAGCTTTGAGGCAGAAGAAGATGAAGAAGATGATGACTGGTGATGTTTACTTAGTCATATTTTGATCTTTTGTTTACATTATAGTTGGTAGTACTTTATTGTTGTTATTGTTTGCTTTTCGAGTGTGATACTTTGCTTTATTTATGAAGTTATGTTGTATTGTGAAAAATAGGGTTGTAAAACTGTATTTGCATTGGAATTTATTTTAATACTCTTATTAGTTTTTATATACTTTGTTGAATGTAATTGTACTTAATTCTTTCTTAACAAATTTTTATATGTATTACGTGTTATTTAATGTTATAAGTCTTGTAGCTTTTCATATTAGCACCTGCAATATTTCAGAATTAAGTTTCAATTTTAGAACCTTCATTAGGTAAGACTTTTCTCTATTTGTTAAATGTTTTCTTTCACCTGTTATTATTTAAGTTTTTCATGCTAAATCTTTTAAAATTTTAAGTTTGAGGGGAAAGATATATTTTTTTTTAAAGAAAGAAACTTAATTTTATTCATCCTCAATTATATTTTCAAAATTTTTAAATTTAACACGACCTTTCATATTAAAGAGTGACTTTAGATAAAAATATTTATTTTTCTAAATATACTGTATACTTAAGTAAAAATGTTCAATAATAAAAGTTAATTTTAGAGATCAAGATGTTTGGTATGAGAGAATAAGACTATGTTTTTCCATTGTAAGTAAATTAATTTATATTTTTGAAGTATTAAGAATCTTAGAGTTTCATGCAAGAAGAAAAGAATAAAACTTTACGAAAAATATTTAAAATTAATATGAATTTATGAAGAGAAGGAATGTGAAAAGTTTTTAACTTTAAGAAGAGGATGCCATTAATTTGGGTTGGTGATAGGTTTTGACAAAGATTTCTTTGGACTAAGCAATTGACGAAACAAATCCCCTGATTTAGGGGACCTTTGGGCCATGGCTCATTTAGTTTGGGTTAAGTATGGTTTATCCAGGTCCAAGGTAGAGTTTAGTGGCTATGGAGTCATCAATTTAGTGGCCTTAGGATGGCCAAGTTAATTCTGGTACATGGGTCCAATTTAGGGTTAAAATGGCCAAAGGTTTGGTTTGGGTTAGGCTAGCAACCAATTTGAGCCAAATTGATTGATAAAAATTGTGTAGATGATTGTTATAAAGATTTTTTGTGAAGGATTGAAGTGATATTGAGTTCAATTGGAATCTCAATTTGAAGGATTTTGGGATTTTGGTCATTTTGAGCAAAATGGACTAGACTTGGGTGTAGGTTGGGCTAAGGTTTAGCTATGTCCAAATTAATGGTTGAAAATGGTCCATAGAAATTTTAAAAATAGTTTTCAACATGAATTGGTGCCAATCTTGTGGTTAGGACATTCAATTTGGTGAGATTAGGTCATATGGCCAATTTGGGGCAAATTTAGGGATTTTTGGATTCTAGTCAAAATTGAGTAAAATTTAAGCTTGAAAAAGGCCTATTGAAGGTCAAATTTTATGTTTAGGAATTTTATGAAGAATTTAGGGTCAAAATTGAGGTAATTGAGTTGGCTATGGGGTTCAATTTGGGGGGATTATTTCATAGGGCCAAAATTGGGGGTTTTGAATTGGATCAAAATTGAGCTCAAAGAATGGGCCAATTTGGCTTGGATTTGGTTTTGGTAGATCAATTGAAAGATTAATTTGAGTTTAGAATTGAAATTTATTGGAATTGAGCTTAAATAGATGGACATTTGAGGTGAATTTTGGTACATTAGGCCTTCAAAGCCAATTTGGGGGTTTTGGTCAAAATGATCAAACTGGCTAAATTAAGTTCATTTGAATGGTTCAAATTGACTTTAGGGACATTTGAGGTGATTTTGGAGGTTTTGGAAAAGTTTGGGGTGCCAAGGGTATTTTTGTAATTTTGGCAATTTTAGGGGTTGATACATAAAAAACATATGCATTTTTAGACTCATATTTTATACTAATTTTTGGTGATATTCCACCTTAATGGTAGGTATTTTTATGTTTTCCTGTAGGCAGTTGAATTTTAGGACTTGAAGATAAAAGGAAGGAAAAAAGATGAAATTTGGAACAAAATTGAAGAAGTTGAAATTTGTTTAGAGCCGATGGCACCGTTTGATAGTGAGCATCGAAAAAAATGTGACTCTTTCTGACATCTCATCGCCCCAATTCAACTTTCTATGCTTTGTACATTCTTCTATTTTTCATTCCCCAACCATTTCGAGTCCATTGTTCTTATAATTTAGATTTTTGTGGTGAGATTAAGTGTGAACTCTTCTTTAAGAGTGTTGGAGAAACAGAAAAGTGAGAAATTTCTTCCTCCTACATTTCCTAGAAGATGATACAAGAGATTTGCTTTGAGAAAGAGTTTCAGATAAATATTATGTTTTTATTAGTGTTGTATGAACTTTATTTTATATATGAAATTGGTGTTTTGTTTAATCTTTCTCATGAAGTCTGAAAAGTTTACTTTATCTTTCTCCTTACTCTCAGATATGGTGAAATTAAGAGATATTATAGATGTGCCAATATTAAAATATAAAATAAATTGTGATGATTTTTCAACTCCAAACTTAATTTACTTTTTTATTTGGCCAGTTGAATTGTTAATATATGTTGTTAAACATATGATCCGAGAAATAGAGTATGAGATCTACAACAGAGTGAGGATCACATTTGATTCCATGAAGGAGAACTTCGTTCATGGAACTTAGTGCAAATAAAAAGAGAAATATACTTTTTTGGGTGCAAAATTGGAGAATCTTTAGGGTGATAGACTAAAATCTCCAATTCATTCTTAGTGTTTAAAAACTAAATCAAGAGTTAGCCTTCATGTGAGGGGAAGTGGGAGCCAGAATCCTCCTCACCTAGCGATGGATTTAGAGACTAAGCCTGGGATTAGCCAATGATTTTTTATAACACTGTATCAGGGTAGAGAGTTAAAACTGCTCCTATTTAGTACAATACATATTTGAACCATTTATCTTATCAAAATTTACCAAAAATCTCATTATAGTGGGAAAGATGTTTTTTCACATAAGAAATCTTCTTCACATAAACATAGTTTATTAGTTTAGTAGTTATTGTTTAAACTCTCAATTTTAGTTTTTTTATTAGTTAAATAATTAGTTCTCATAATATCCCAACATTTAAAATTAGAGACAGTGATTTCATTTTGACTTTTTGTGAATTTCCCAGTAAATTTATCTTTTTCAAATTTAAACTGCCCCCGTGGGATCGATATTTGGGCTTAAATATAAAGTCATTTATTACTTGATAACGATACGTATACTTGCGTGAATCCCAACATTAATTGCTTAAATTTCTAATTCATAAATATTGCATCAAGCTTTTCGCACCGTTGCATAGCGAAGTCAACTATATAATTTTTACACAACTATATTTCACATCAGGATCAAGTTTTTGGCGCCATTGTCGGGGAAGGTAACAGTAAATTAACTAGATTTGGTAAATTAGGAAACATATAATTCAATAATTCAAAAATCCAAAAAGAAACTATATTTTTATTTAAAAATTTATTTTAAGAATTTTTTCTTTGTTTATTATATTTGTTTATGCAAAATATTGGATCTGAAGGTTTAGTACCTTACGATTCAGAATTAGAACATACTATTAGACAAATTCAAAAACAACAAAAAGAAATTAAAAACTTAAATGAAATGGCAAATAACTTAAATAATCAAGTAAACAAAAAATCAGCAAAGACCTTTGAAAGATTATATTAATCCGACAGCAAATGAACTTCACTTAACTATTCAAAATTCTGATGTTGCTGCTAATTCATTTGAGCTTAAACCTGATATTATTTAAATAGTACAAAATAATCATTTTAGAGGAACATCTACTGAAGATTCAAACTTACATCTTGTTAGTTTTCTTAAAATTTGTGCCACTTTTAAATATGTCGGAGTGTCTAATGATGCTTCTAGGCTTAAACTTTTTTCCTTTTTCAATAAGGGATTAAGCCAAGGCTTGGTTAAATTAACTAGCACCTGGATCTATTAGAACTTGAGGAGAACTATCACAAAAATATTTAGCTAATTATTTTCCACCCTAAAAAACTGTTAAGCTTAGAAATGACTACATCTTTTTGTCTACTTGAAGGGGAATCGATATATGAAGCTTGGGTAAGATTTGAAGGTCTTCTTAGAAAATGTCCACACCATGCTCTACCAGATTGGTTAATAATTCAAACATTTTGTAATGGATTAGTAGGATCTCTTAGATATATTATAGATGTTATTCTGGGTGGATCACTAATGTCTAAAACTTTTGATGAAGCATATTCTTTAATTGAAGAAATGGCTACTAACAGTTTTCAATCGCCCTCCAAAGGGTAAATGCATAGAAAGTAGCTAATATTCATGATTCTAATGCAATTTCTATTTTAGCATCTCAAATTGCTGCTATTTTGAATAAGATTGATTAAATGGGAGTGAACTATTCTCAAATACCCCCAGTATTAGAGGAAAATTCACTATGATAGATCATTCATCTTATGAAACTTTAAATGCTATAAATAATCAAAATAACAATCTTTATTCTAACTTTATAATCCTGAATGGAAAAATCATTATAATTTTAGTTGGAATAATTCTAAAAATTTGGTGAATCCCTCCAAAAATTTGAACAAGTAAGGAAATTCTGATTATCAACCTTATTATCCTCCTCGATTTAACTCTAATCCTAACTGACAAGTTAAGGAAAAGAAGTTGAAGATAAAAGAAGTAATGTTAAACATGGGAAATCAAATACATAATCAAGGGGCTACTATTAGAAATATTGAAAATCAATTTGGACATGTCGCTACTGCACTTAGTAACAGATCTTCTGGAATTCTTCTGAATACGGTGGAAGTTAATCCAAAAGATCAAAATAAGGAGCAAATAAAAGCTATTGAATTACAAAGTGAAGAATAAGTTGAAACAATGATCCAAAGAGAAAATGATATTGATGAAGAGAAGGAAGCAATGGGAAGTGCCAAAATTAAAATGAACAAATACAAGGTCCTTTAGAAAAACTATTATCTCTATTTCCTCAAAGAATGAAGCAGAAGAAAAAAGATAAACAATTTACAAAATTTTTGGAAATCCTTAAGAAGTTAACGATAAACATTCGTTTTTTTGAAGCTTTGGAAAAAAATTCCAAGTTATGTGAAATTTATGAAGGATATACTAAACAAAAAAAGAAAGTTTACAGATCATGAGACCGTTGCACTCACTGAAGAGTATAGTGCTATTTTTCAGAAAAAATTTCATGAAAAATTATAAGATCCTTGTAGTTTTACTATACCTTGTGCTTTTGGTGAAAATTTTTTTTGGAAAAGCTTTATGTGATTTAGGAGCAAGTATCAATCTGCCTTTATAGATCTTTGAACGTTTAGATTTGGGAATTATTAACTTAACCTTACTACTATAACTCTATAGTTAGCTGATCGATCAATAACTTATCCAAAAGGAGTTATAGAGGATATATTAGTAAGAGTGGATAAATTTATTCAACCTATAAACTTTATAGTATGGATATGGAAGAAGATAAAGAAATTCATATTATTTTTAGGCGACCATTTCTTACAAAAGGAAGAGATGTAATAGATGTGCAAAAAGGAGAATTAATAATGAGAGTTGATGATCATTTAATATTGCAAAAGCTATGAAATATCCAGCAATAGGAAAAGATAATGAATGTTTTAGGATGGAAGTAACTGATTATCTGAATATTGAGCACTTTAAGAATGAGTTTGAAGACAAATTAAAGCAAGGAGAACCTTTTGAAAACAAGTATGAAATAAAAGAAGAAGATTTGGATTATATTCAAAGCAAATTTAAAACTTTAGGCTTGTTCAAAAATGATAATAAAAATCTTATTCCTTCAAGTATTAAACCACCTGAACTTAAACTGAAAATAATACCTACCCATTTAAAGTATGAGTTTTTAGGAGAGTCCTCTACATTGTCTGTTATTGTATCTTCCGAATTAATAGAATTTCAAGAACAAAAATTATTAGAGATGTTAAGAAAATATAAAAGGCTTTTGGATGGACTTTAGCATATATTAAAGGATTTAGTCCTTCTATTTGTATGCACAAAATCCTATTAGATTAACAATATGAACATAAAGTTGATCCTCAGAGGAGATTAAACTCAATAATGAAAGAAGTTGTTAAGAAAGAAATTTTAAAATGGTTAGATGCTCTAATTATATATTTAGATAGTTCTTGGGTAAGTCCAATTCACTATGTTCCGAAGAAAAGAGGAGTGACCATTGAAGAAAATGAGAAAAAAAAAATTAATATCAATAAGATAAGTTATTGGTTGGCGAATTTGTATTGAATATAGAAAATTAAACATGACCACCATAAAAGATCACTATCCTATACCTTTTATAGACCAAATGTTGGATAGATTAGCTGGGAACAAATATTATTACTTTTTAGATTTATATGCTGGTTATCACCAAATTCTAATTGCTCCAAAGGATTAAGAGAAGAAAACATTTTCCAGCCCATATGGAACATTTTCTTTTCGTAGAATGCCTCTTGGACTAAGCAATGCAACTGCAACATTTCAAAGATGTATGTTGTCAATCTTTAGAAATTTTATTGAACATGGAATGGAAGTGTTTATGGATAATTTTTTTTGGTATTTGGAATTTCGTTTGAATTTTGTTTAGATAATTGAGAAAAAGTTTTAGAAGTATGTGAAAAAATCAACCTCGTACTAAATTGGGAAAAATATCAATTTATGGTTGCAGAGGAATTGTACTTGGACATAAAATTTCTGAAAATGGTATGAAAGTAGATCGTGCAAAAAATCATTTTATTGAAAAATTACCACCTCCGACTAATGTTAAAGAGGTAAGAAGCTTTTTAAGACATGTTGGTTTCTACAGGCATTACATAAAAAAATTTTCTAAAGTAACTAAGCCATTTTACCAACTTTTAGAAGGGGAAACGAAATTTAATTTTAATGAGGAATACATAAAAGCATTTGAATTATTGAAAGAAAAATTAATCACTGCACCTATAATAGTTCCACCGGATTGGGAAAAATCATTTGAAATAATGTGCGATGCTAGTACATATGCTATTGAAGTTGTGTTAGGACAAATACACAACAAAGTTTTTAAAGTAACATATTATGCTAGTAAAACTCTAAATGATGCTCAAATTAATTACACTACTACAAAAAGAGTGTTACTCACTATTGTTTTTGCCTTTAATAAATTTAGACCTTACTTAATTGGAACTAAATGTATAGTGCATACAAATCACTTTGTAATTAAATACTTGATGCAAAAAAATGATGTTAAACCAAGATTAATTAAATGGATACTCGTATTGTAATATTTTGATTTTATTGTAATTGATATAATGGGAAGTGATAATCAAATAGCTGATCATTTGCCTAGACTAGAATGAAAAATATTAACTAATTTTGCAAATGAAATTTTTGAGAATTTCTCTGATGAAAAATTATATAGTATTGATGAAATGAATGTACTGTGGTATGCCGATATAGTAAATTATATTGTAAGTTTTACCACCAGATATAAAAAATGCATAACTAAAAAAATTTATATATGATTCAAAACTCTATTTTGGGATGGCCCACATCTATGTAAACAATGTAGAGATCTAATTATAAGAACGTGTGTGCTTTATGAGGAACTCAATAGATAATTGAAAGATGCCATGATTCTGAATTTGGAGGACATTTTTGAACAAATAGAACTACATATAAGATTTTGCAAGCTGGATTTTATTGGCCTACTCTTTTTAAAGATGTTAATGAATATATTAAAACAAGCGATCGATGTCAACGATTAGGAAATATTTCTTGAAGAAATGAAATGCATCTAAATTATATATTTGAAGTTGAAATTTTTGATGTGTGGGCATTAGATTTTATGGGACCATTTATGCCTTCATTTGGGAATTAATACATCTTCCTTATTGTTGATTATATGTCCAAATGGATTGAAGCTATTGTTGTACCTAGATGTGATCCTCGAAGTGTTTTTAAATATTTAATTAAAAATATTTTTATAAGATATGGATCGCAGAGAGTTATTACTACTAATGGAGGATCTCATTTTAAGAATAAGAGAATCAAAAAATTGATTAAGAAATATGATATTATACATAGATTATCTACTGCTTATCATCCTTTGACTAGTGGTCTAAGAGAGATATCAAATCGTGGAATTAAATGAATTTTAGAAAAAGCTGTAAATCCTTATAAATTAGATTTGTCTGGTAGATTAGATACTGCATTGTTGGCATAAAAAACTGCTTATAAGACTCTAACAGGAAAGTCCCCATATAAACTTATTTTTGCAAAAACACGCAACTTTCTTGTAGAATTGGAGCATAAAGCATTTTGGGCAATTACGGAATTTAATTTTAATTTAAAGAATGCTGGTGAGAAAAGATTATTACAACTCAATGAAATTGAGGAGATTAGAAATGAAGCATATGATAATGTAAAAATCTATAAAGAGAAGATGAAAATATGGCATGATCGAAAGATTCTTCAAGAGAAGTTTGAACCTGGAAAAGAAGTTTTATTATATAATATAATATTGAGATTATTTCCAGGAAAAGTCAAATCTAGATGGTTAGGACCATTTTATGTGAATAAAGTCTATCATTATAGATCTGTTATTGTTAAAAATCCTAACACTGGAAAGATATTTAAAGTTAATTGGCATTGATTGAAACATTATTATGAAGGGCACATAACATAATTTAAAGAAGTTTTAATGTTAAGCCAACCGAACAATCAAATGGTATGTCGAGCTTACGACGTTAAACCAAGCGCTTTGTTGGAGGCAACCCATATATAAATATATATATATCTATGTATTACTATTTTGTTTGATAAGTGTTTATATATTAGCAGATAATAATCTTACACAATTTTATATATTATAAATTAAGACAAATATTGGTATTAGAGGAAATTTCTGAATCAAATTAAACGAAAAAAATATGAAAAGATGCAATTTTGGCCTCTGGCGCTGACGACACAAGCATGGGCACTAACAGCTCGGGCAGACAGACAAAAGCGCTTATAGAGCCATGGGGAGTACTGACGGCGCCGATAGCAGTTGACGGTTTTGGCAGATTTTGGCGCACTTTGGCGAGATTTTGCTCTCTAATAACTACCGGGAGGTGTTTTTAAAGTCCTTAAAACTACCTTAGACTGTCAGAAACTTCCTATTTAATAATTTTATGGCCTCTAATTCCAGAAAAACTTCCAGGTATGGAGTTTTTAATAGAAGAAAGTTTATCAGTTTTCACGCGCAAAGATTATACGACAAAGTTAATACGTAGAAGATGTTTATCAAAGAGAGAGGCTTTGTCAATCACAGATTGATTAATCAAAGTTCTCTGATTGATAAAATCATTGTACAAAGGCGATGGGAAGTTCTATACTACACTACCACTGCAATTGTTGTACCAGTAGTGAAGGAATTCTGTGCCAATTTACATGGAATTACCCAAGGAGTTGTCTTTGTACGAGGTAAGGTTGTACCATTTACTCCTGCACAAATCAAGGAGTTGTATATGATAGAAAACATTATAATATATCATTATAAAAATCTTATCCCTACCAGAGATTTGATGTAAGATGTCTATAATTTTCTGATGGATGAAAGTGATATTTGGGAAATGTGAGATGAAGGACATATTTGTTTCTCTGCTTCATTTCTTAATCCAATATCAAAGTAGTGGCATTTCTTCATTTGTACAAAATTACTCCCTACCATGAAGATTAGTAGAGTCCCCAAAGAAAATGTTATTTTGAATTATTGCTTTCAAATGGAAAAACCCATTGCTATAGGATTTTTCTTATTTATATTTGTTATGGGTAATGTCATGAATGGACCAATTTATGGACTTGGGCATCCTTCCACAATTTTCCTAGTTTGCAGTCAATCTCAAGTTCAATATGAAAGTTGCGAAAAAAAAAGTTATTACCTTGGGAGCCAATGACTCCTATTGATGAACATTATGTTGGGAATGGGAATGAATCATTAGATACTATCTTAGATCAATCATCACATGCTTCTACTCCATTGATGCCACCAATAGTTGGAAGTTCACTTGTTGTAGAAAAAAAATGAAGAAAATTGAAAGAAAACTTCAGAGTATTATGAATGCAATAGGAGATCTTAAGTACCTCTTTGATCACCTAGATTGGAGGATGAAAGAGAATTTTGATCATACTGGAACAATTAATCCTCGCATGAAAAGAAAAGAAAAGAAAAGAAAAGAAAAGATAGGAAAAGAAAAGAAAAGAATAAAAAAGAAAAAGAAAAAGAAAAAAAAATGTGGGGAGAAGCTTGAGGAGATGCATAATTAAAAATTGGCTTCACTTGAATCAATTTAAAAAGATGGATTGCAACATTTTCTAACCTTTTATTTGAGTATTAGTTTATTTTATAGTAAATTTTTATGAAGTTCTTTTTCATATGAATACTGTAAGCATTTTTAATATGACAATTTGCAATTTTTCTTGAAAAGAATAGAGAATTAGAAATCATGGACTTGATTGCTAAATATTCTTATATCTTTTGTATTAACTGGAGTTATTTTGACTTTTTATTAAGTTATGCTATTGTATTTAGTGGACTAAGATATGGAAATCTAGAAGTTACATTTTCTACCATAGGTCATGTTTTTATATAGTAGAGAAGTTACACGAGGACAAGTAACATGTAAGCTTAAGGGATTTTGATACACCAAAAATATATGCAATTTCAGAGCAATATTTTATACTTGATTTTGGTGATATTGCATTTTAATGGAAGGTATTTATATGTATTCTTGCAGTTTGTTGAATTTTAGGACTTGAAGATAAAAGGAAGCAAAAATGATGAAATTTGGAGCAAAAATGAAGAAGATGAAGTTTGTTCAGCACCGACGGCGTCGTTTGACAGTGAGCATCGAATTAAAATGCGGAGCACTGGCACCGATGGCGCCAGAATGCACGCTGACAGCACCAATTTCAGTTCAACCCCTATTTCTAGAAGATTCAACAAATTTTGATGCTTTTTTAAGGCACCTATTGGAGAACCGACTCTAAGCTTTATTTTGGGCCAAATTTGATCAGAAAAGTGACTCCTCCTGACATTTCATCGCCAAAATTAAACCTTCTAAACATCAGACATTCTTCCAATTTTCATTACACAACCGTTTGGAGTCCATTGTTCTTATAATTTAGAGTTTTCTGGTGAGATTAAGTGTGCACTCTTCTCCAAGAGTGTTGGAGAAGGATGAAAATAAGAGATTTCTTCTTCCTACAATTCCTAGAAGAGGCTATAAGGAATTTTCTTTGAGAAAGACATCCAGATAAGTGTTGTTTTTTTATTAGTGTTGTATAAATTTTCTTTTATATATGAAATTTGTGTTTTGTTATATCTTTCTCATGAAGTCTGAGTA
>NEWO01000317.1:270195-320067 GCA_003013225.1 Phalaenopsis aphrodite
TTGAGAATAGGATGTGATGTTCCATTCAAGGGAGTCTTACTCCTATCTCGAAGATATGTGTAGTGAATTAGATGTTGTGGTCACATTCAAGGGGGTCTTATACCAATCTCAAAAGGTTGAGAGTAAGATGCGATGTTCCATTCAGGGGAGTCTTACTACAATCACAAAGATATGTGTAGAGAATTAGATGTCGCGGTCCCATTCACGGGGGTCTTACACCAATCTCAAAAAATTGAGAATGGGATGCAATGTTCCATTAAGAGGAGTCATAATTCTATCTCAAAGATATGTGTAGAGAATTGGATGTCGTGGTCCCATTCAAGGGGGGCTTATAACAATCTTTGAAGGTTGAGAATGGGATGTGATTTTCCTTTCATGGGAGTCTTACTCTTATCTCGAGGATATGTGTAGAGAATTTGATGTCGTGGTCCCATTCAAGGGGTTCTTATACAAATTTGAGATGGTTAAGAATAGGATGTGATGTTCCATTCAAAGGAGACAAACTCCTATCTTGAAGATATGTGTACAGAATTGGATGTTGTGGTCAAATTAAAGGAGGTCTTATACCAATCTTAAAAGTTGAGAATAGGTTGTGATTTTCCATTCAGTGGAGTCTTACTTCTACCTCGAAGATATGTGTAGAGAATTGGATGCATGGTCCCATTCAGGGGGTCTTACACTAATTTCATAAGTTTAAGTCACATTAGGAAGGAAGGCTTTATGGCCCAAATCCACCCATGAGACAATGGAAAAGAGATTAGTGTCTCAGTAGTAGGTTCGAGAAAAAAAAAGTTATGAAAAGTGTTTTTGGTGTTGAGTCCATAAATATGTATCATGTTAAGTTAGATATTGGTGAGAAAGATTTGTGAAACCTCTTGAAATTTTACGCAAAATGTGAAATTCTGTAGGAATTGTGAGGAGAATTAGTGCAGACGAGGATAGTCGCCCTGCGCAAGCAAAGAGTAGAAGACCTTGAAATTGAGAGAATCAACTGAACAAATTTATTCTCTTTTCTTGTTATTTTTATCATATTTAATTATCAAAATATATTATTAAAAAAATTGTTGGTTGGTTTCTTTCAAAAGAGAGTATTTTATTTGAATTTTATTATTATCAAGTTTTTATAATTTTGTTCTTTGTTCAGTGTAATCCCAAACCATTGTATGGTTTTGTGGCTTTTATCCATCACACAAAAGGGAAATTGAGCAAACTGAAAAAATTTATGAAGGAGATTTCATTAATCTACTTCAATAAATGTTACAGATTGAGTATGGGCCGAAGCCTCATAAGGTACAACATGCTGATCACATCAAAATACATCTGAAAATATCTCATTTTGAGAACATAATAGAAGCTGAGCATATCCAATACATATATCATCATATTTGTTGCGTTGAAATGCAGTATAAAATGGTGTCTCTTGAATGTCCACCACTATTAGGATGACCTCTCGATTGAGTTGACCTGATAAGCCACACTCCAGGATAAGAGTTCCCTTTACATTTGCTTAGACGTGCAACCCTCTCACAGCTCGTACGGCAGTAGTTCTTCCAACTCTTGGTCTGGTCAGAATTCGTATGACACTTTGTTGTTATCCATTCTTGGAAAAGTCACAGACACCCTATAGTGACGTACCCCTGGAACACAGTGTTTGGGAATGTCTGCTCCATTTCCTTTACGAACCAGCACTGAACCCACTGGTAGTGTAATCTCAACGGAGCCTCTGAACTCACCAAGGTCAATAATATCAATTTCATTTCCAAAAATAATTTTGTTTTTTCTCATGAAAGAGACTGTGCAGAAAGGTCTCACTAAATTATGATGATCTATATGTGAAGGAATGCAATCGCTCTCGTCGTATATGTTGATGATGCAAGTGTTAGGAATGCTATCGGGTGGAAGTATTCCACATTAGACCATTCTCTTGATCATCTATTTTATTATGAGAGGTAGCAAATCCACCTCATCATGTTTCAAAATTCCCGGGGGATTCCCTTGTCTATCTTTGGTGAAGTTGTAACAGCAGCCCCATTGTACAGTGATCCTGCCCTTTCCAAGCATCCATTTTGATGGCTCAAAAAATGTTCTTTCCATCCGAAGGTCTGCTCGACCTCTATCTCTCAGATCAAAGATGAATTCATGAATACTTCTTTCATCACTTTCAGAGAAGACTCTAGTGTATAACTCTAAGCCTTCTAGTATATTGATGAATCTTCCTTGAACTTTTTCGTGGAATTCAAACTCCCCTTTTTTTTACTTCACACATTTTATAGTATTCTGTCGTGCTGATGATCGGTGGCTATCGAGGGTACTCCCTCATTTCAANATCCTGCCCTTTCCAAGCATCCATTTTGATGGCTCAAAAAATGTTCTTTCCATCCGAAGGTCTGCTCGACCTCTATCTCTCAGATCAAAGATGAAGTCAAGAATACTTCTTTCATCACTTTCAGAGAAGACTCTAGTGTATAGCTCTAAGCCTTCTATTATATTGATGAATCTTCCTTGAAATTTTTCATGGAATTCAAACTCCTTTTTTTTTACTTTACACATTTTATAGTATTCTGTCGTGCTGATGATCGGTGGCTATCGAGGGTACTCCCTCATTTCAATATCAACAGGAATCCAAGATGGGGTTGTCTGTATCTCCATTGGAATATATGAATCTGCATCTAAAAGGATATTTGGCTCCCCCATTGGGTGATCAGTACACTAAAATCCATCCTCGGTCGACACATACTCCTCCAAAATACACTAACGCTCTAGATAGAGAATGTTTCAATCCAGGCATTCCACAAATGCCCTAGTAGCTGATGTTCGTGTGGGAATCATGGTGTTGCATGACGGGCAACCTATAAAAAGAGCATCTAAAACTTCTAGTGTCTCCGGCTCTACAGTGAACTCAGACTCATCCTCTGTAGCAGGAAAGTTAGAGGAGGTCTCTCTCATGACTGGATCATACATTTCCTCCTCAGGGAAAGGGTAAGCAAGTTCTCTGTCTCCTTCTGGCATCTTCTTTCTTCACATAAGAAAGCCCTATGTTTTTGGAGGTTGGTGTTTTTTGTAGTTATTATAATTCAGATAACTATATTTTGTAGATATTCAAATATTATAGTAGATTTAAAGGAATATTTTTGTAAGGAAAATTAATTTTGTAGATTCAGATATTTAGTATAAGAGAATAAGACTATAGTTAACTATTTAAAGTAAAGAAAACTATATTTTGAAATATTAAGAATCTTAGAAATTCATTTGAGAAGAAAAGATTGGGGCTCAATGATGTAAAAACTATGAAATACTTATAAGGTAAAGGAATGCTTTGAGTTTCAAATTTAGGGAAAGAAAAGTGAAGTTCAAAATTATTAAAGGCTATCCAAATATAGTAATCTTCACTTGAAAAAGAAAAAGAAAGGATTGACAACAATCCGTGAAAAGAAAGGAAAAATATATAGCATTGAAAGTAATCCAAATGAAAAAATATATATAAGTGAGGAGAAGCTTGAGGAGATGCCTAATCAAAAATTGTCTTCACTTGGACCTACCTAAAGGGAAAACCTAAATACATTCCTGAACCTATATTTGTGGAATAGAATCTTTTACTAGTAATGTTCTCATGAAGTTTCTATCATTTGAATATTTTAAATGACTTGATATTACAACATATGGTCATTCTTGAAATGAATAGAAAACTAGCACTCTTAAACTTGATGACTAGATAGTCTTATGCTTACAGAGTTAATTTAAGTACTTGAAATTTTTCTGAAAATCTCACTATGGTCTTTACTTAAATAAAATTTATAGTATTTCTGAATTAAAACTTTACCATAGTAGATCATAACTTTTATGTAGTACTAAAAATACTTGAGGACAAGTAATAGTTAAGTTTGGGGGATTTTGACCAAAGGAAAATATTTTAAGATTTTCATACCTATTTTACTCTGATATTGATGATATTGCACTCTAAAGAAAGGTATTTTTGATGTTTTGTTGCAGGTATGTTGAATTATAGTGATTTGAGAAAAAATATTAAAAAGGAGCAAATTTGGAGCAAAAAGGACCAAAATAGATGATTTGATATTGGGTGTCGACGGCTAGCTGGACGCTGCCGATGGTGAGTTTTTCATGAGAGTCCAGAATTAAGTATTCTGAAAAGCTGCTGATGGAGCTATTGAGGCTGCTGATGTCAAGCACGTAGGTTCTCTCTATAGATGCATTGAATGTGGACAATTTTTTATGGGACGCTTGGGCACCTCTTGAAAACTCTTCTAGAACTTTTAAAGAAACAATTTGGAGGCCGAGAGGGCGATGTCCACGGGTGTCCACTGAGTCTTTGTTGTTTGTGGTGCCCATTAGAGTGTAGAGAGTGGTTAGTATTGTAAGGAATTCTTTGAGAAATTGTAAGAATGAAAGGAAAGTGAGAGATTTCTTCCTCTTTGCCTTTTCGAAGGAGAATTCTATGTTCTGTAAAGAAAGGAAGAGATTTAGAG
The DNA here is from genome assembly GCA_003013225.1 of Phalaenopsis aphrodite. Taxonomy (NCBI): domain Eukaryota; kingdom Viridiplantae; phylum Streptophyta; class Magnoliopsida; order Asparagales; family Orchidaceae; genus Phalaenopsis; species Phalaenopsis aphrodite. Next base: position 274,680 of record NEWO01000317.1, read on the forward strand.
AAACTTTGAGGCGTTTGCTTGGGGAAGAATTAGAGATAAGTTGTATTTTCTTATTGAAGTTTGTATGACTTTGCTTTTATATTTAAATTCTAAGTTTTGTCGTATCTTCTCCATGAGTTTTGAGTAGTTTTCTCTGTCTTTCTCCTTATCTTGAGATTTCGTGAAATGGTGATTTGAGTTGGTTGTGCCATGAGAATGTTAAAGAAGTTGTGATGCTCTTTTCACTTCAATCTTAATTTACTTTCAATATGGTTAATTGATTTGTTAAAATATGTTGAGTTTTACAACTAAAGTGAAGATTACATCCAAGATTTAGGGAGGTTAAAGTACTTGAAAGTTGGGCACAAATAAATATGGAAATAAAAATTATCGTGCATAGAAATGGAGATTTTCGAGTGACAAACTAAAATCCTCAATTCAGTCATATTGTTTGGGTGCTGAAGTGTAGATGTTAGCCCTCAGGCGAGGGGAACGTGGGAGCTCTGAAGTGAGAGCCGGTATCCTCCCAGCCTAGCCGCAGATTAAGTAACCAAGCATAGGATTAGTCAATGTTCTTTATGCCTAGTCCAAAGGATAAAGAATAAGTATGCTCCTATTTGACACAATACAATTTGAAACAATTCAATTTATCCATTCACTTCAATTTCTTGACAAGGAAAAGGATGCTTTCTTTTCTATTGAACTTCACATTAGAAACTTTATTATTAAAATTAATTATATAAGAGTTTATCAAAATTATATTTTATTGCAATTGCCTATTTGTGACAAATATGTAAATTGAACTATGTTGTTGTGATTAAGTATTGATTTTTTAAATCTTAGTTTGTAGCCTCTAATATTACTCCCTGTGGGATCGATATCCATGAATCCATTCGAGCCCTGTATTACTTGAGCGATGCATATACTTTCGTTGATAAGTGTGACTTTGCAATTATTGAAAATTTTATACACATCATTATCAAATCTATAACGGTTGCCAAGTTTTTGGTGCTGTTGTCAGGGAATTAAATCTTCTAGCAGCACTATCAAATTCTTGTATTTTTAAGCATATATAAAGTTGTTGTCAACGACTTCCTTCCTTTCATCTATGATGTGTATAATTTCCAATTGATTGACTTCTGGAGAAGCTAATTGTGGGGGTTGAGACTGTCCCTGAACTGTGGTCATGGTGGTCATGGAAGCAGCCATTTTTTCCATCCTTTTCTCCATTTGTCCGATTTTCTCATTCCTTAGAAAGATAGCCCTACGCAGCTTATCTACGACATTCTACTCGATGAGAGGTTGAGCGTTGCACACAAATGCAGTGACTCTGGCTTTGATGACATGGACATCCATAAAATCTTCTTCAAGGTAATCATTGTAGTCAGAATCTTCATCATCATCAATGGAAACTCCAAGTTCTCGGGCTAACCTAGAAATCTCAACTTTGAGCTTTCTGACCTTTTCTTCAATTATTGCTTCTTGGATTGTCTTAAGGTTTGGAGGACCCTGCTATACCTCCTTCACATGCTCCTTTATCTTGCTAGCAGTTACTACGACCATGCTAGATACATCAGACCCTTACCTCATTCCATGATACGATGACCTTGGGTATCCATACCCTTTTCTTTGATGGTGATCTATTGAAACGAGGTGTCTCGGTAGGAACATCGGTATGTTGAAGAGAGGTATGCTCTCCATGGCGTGGACCAGATACGGTACTGTGTAACCTTTTTATTTTATCCTTCAGATTTTTAAGAACATCCTTACGACATGTAGTTGGTAGAATTCTAAGACTTAGGCGTAACTTAACTGGTTGGCGACCCGTGAGTCTAGTGATAGTAAAATCAGTAACATCTATGGTGGTATCAACTCTGCTCCCTAGGAGAAACCAAACGGGAATGCGAGCAGGTAAAGCTTCGATTGATCTCTTGGATCCTCTGGCAGATCTGACATCCTTTAAAATTTCTTGCTTCATGTAAGGGGATACTGCACGTTTCACTCATTTGAGTAACTCGCTAACTGAACATCCTTCTTTGGTAGCCAGATTTTGGAAAACTGAACTGATTCTTGTGACGGGGGCAGGTTTCTTCCTCCCCCCCCACCATGTCCATGAAGTTAGGTAAAGTAGTGGCAATCTTTTAGATACTTTTTTACCCATTAGTATTTATTAAGAGATGGAAGCTACTCCCTTGCAGAAGTGGATAGGTCTCTAATATTCTTGATTCCTCCTGATGAGGAACATCATCCACAAGCACCTTCTCGGAAATCTGGGCTTCAGTAGCCCTCTGAACCTTCCAACTGTGATTTTTCTTTTGAGTTCGGGTTAGCGGTGCAGTCCTTAAACTTGATCTGATTTCGAATATTGATGGAAAGAAAACCGATCCCTTAGTTGGGTCTTCAACGATCATGACTTCTTTCCCTTAGCAGAAGCGGGAACAATAGGCTTGGCTGGTGTCATGGTGGCAGTAATGTTAACCTTTTTGAGAGAAGGGAAGTCATGCGAGCAGTTCAGGTTAAACTCAACAAATGATTCTTGAGCCTTTAGAGCGGTGACCTTCATTATAATGAACGGGGCTTTCCCGAGGACAACCTTGATATCTTCAAACCCGACTCCAAACTTGATGGTGGGAGCAACATTGCGGGCATTGCGGCTTGTTTGCAGGTTGCACGAGAAAGTGAGCGTTGGGAACACCATTTCAACAGCTTCAAAAAGAAAGCTCTTGGGTTAACTACTTGACCAATACCTCCTAATCTTAGTGTGAGCACTAAAAAATTAGCAGAGGTGGATCTATAGACCAGGTAACTCTTTAATTAATTTGTGGAGATTTTAAAGTAAAAGTAGTTTGAAAGTAGAAAGGTTTAATTAACATAAAGAAAATTAAAAGAGCATGCACAACATGACACAATCTGATTTATTTTGCAAAATAACAATCAAACTTGAAAGGGAAAAAGTGATGTTCAGGACCCAGTGTGGGATTAACTTAACAATGCATAATGCTGAGGTGAAACTAGTCCACCAACACACCTATTAGGGATCCGACCCCACACAAAGATTAAAAAGGTCCTTAATGGCCTCTTGAACCTCCCTGCTCAAAGCTGGTTGAACAGACGGTCCTGAAGTTTAAAAAAGTTAACCGTACTAACCCAAGAAAGCAATGGGTAAAGCATGCCAATGGAAGAATGGTAATTTGGTTCATGAGGGACAGACAAACTATCGATGTATGAAGATAAAATTCTCTGATTTAAATGGAGAGTGAAACTTTTCCTAGTGGAGTCAACAGAAGGTGTCAGCACTATTTTTTGTTAGAGGAGTTGCCCATTTGAAGCTATCGGTTGCCAGAATCGAAATCCCATCTCCCGGTTCAGAAAGGCGTTTTAGCTTACATATAAATATATAAGTTTAGAAAAATATGAAATCAAGCTGATCCCATATCTTTCACATTTTAAACTAAAGAGCATTATACCTCAAACCCTATAATTATCTCAAAAGATAAACACAAGACTTGAGGGTCAGGCTCTATCAAATAAACTAAGAAATGTATGAAATCCATTTGGTCTGCGAAACCAATTTATTTGCCGACAAGTTCCCCTATTTAATATGAAGAATTAAATAGGTTTTATATTATGTTGGGTTCGAAAAAGCTTCCTATAAGGGCAAGCCCCTATATTTAATTACATCTTAGATAATCAAAGTCATCTAAGAAACCTCTCGATAAAAATGAGGAAATATTATATTTAAAGAGGTAAAAAAGATATGACTTTTCAATGAGATCAGACAAAGAGGTATGAAAGGGGAACGGTTCAAATTTGGAACATCTTGTTGTAGAATCCAAAGGAGGAAGAACTACGGGATTTCACTGATTGAGAGGAGTGCCTTAGTGACTTCCCAATCTATCCTATTGTTTGGCTTCAATTTAAAAGAGAAATTATTTGAATGTTTCATTCAACCAATTTTATTAATTAGGGCTTACATTTATGTTAAATGATCACACAAATCACTTGAAGGGTATGAGGGGCTAGGTCATGAAGAACGACGACCTTGGAATCGTAAGACGAGTTATGGCTTATATTGTATAGTAGAGCAAGACAAAGGCCTAAAGAAAAGGTTGGGATTTATGTTGCATAAGCAAACAACCTCAAAATCCTATTTCTTGGTTATTTAATTCTAAGAAAAGATATGTTGTTGTAGATCCTTTGGCTGTTGAAGATGGTCGTGTTGCCCACAGTGCTAGCTCCAAGCTCTTTGTCATGACAAGTTTAAGTTTTCTATTGTGTCAAGTTATGATGTCAAATCTGATGTCCCTATGGTTATAGTCATTTAGGTTTTATTGGGCATATTAAAGTTGATTAGAGAGATACCGGTTAGGATCCTACGGATTCATCATACTGGTACCACTACTTTCTATTGGATTCACTTAGTTCAAATGAATTTACTAAACTCAACTTAATGAGTTCCATATTTTCATTTAGACCGTGGGAAGCCTCGTTAGCAACCGTAGGTTACCTCCTTTGAGGGATTCTGGATCATCCGATAGAGACATCTTAATTTAGTTGAAATTGTTGTTTGTGATGTTTGTGATTAAATCTTGAATTTGTCTTATGTTTTGGATGTTGTGGCGGTGAATTTTATCTTGGTTGATGTAAGTTTTGGTTTTGGTTTTACGACTATCATAGCAGTTTTGGTTTTTATGCAGGGTGACATCGTTGTTTAACATGCAAGTTTTATAAGTATAAAAATACAATGTGGAAAGTATAAGAAAGGACGACACTGTAAACTGTAAAAGCATACCTGGCGAGTCTTCTCGTTCCACCACCTGAAAGGTTAGTACTTGCAAGGCATGTATATAATGTTGCAAGAAAATTTGAGTTACATGAGTAGATGAAGGTTTAGTTACCAAACCCCAAGCTATGATTTAGTTGGATCTCAGAAGATCTTAGTAGATGATTTTAGAATAGAATATGACAAGTCCAATCTATCCTTCAGAATGTCCAATAGATTCCAAAATGTTCGAGGCATGTCCATTGATCACTTTGAAAATCCCTTGAAATATTCCAAGTTCTTTTTTGGACTTATCATATTATTCCATTAATCATCAGAGATTGAAGTGTGACTACCCCTTTGCTAAGTGAAACTTAACAATTTAATTATCCCGAGGATAGGGTACTCGATTAATTAACCCCATTATATTTAATTAACCCCATTGTATTCCAATCATCCAAATATGGTTATTAATATCCAAATTACCCATTTTTCGTTAGTTAATCCTTGGTTAAGGCACGAAAGTCTAAAACTACCACTTTACCCTTGGGGCACTTTACCTCATAACTTTTTAAATACAACTCAAATGACATTGAGGGTTTAGAGTGTCATATCCACGAGCTAACTATAATGTTTAGGGGAGAACATGTGGACCTCTCAAAATTTTGATTTAATTTAGATAATTATTTAAATTTATAAAATAGAATTTTAAAAAGTTAATTTATTTAATTATCTAAAATAAAATGTATATTTATGAAAACATTATTAGAGCTTTTCTAAGGTCAAAGAAATACTTAAACAAAGTATTATAATTTTTTTGAATCACATTTCTATTTTTATTATTTAATTTTTAATTAATTTCAATGATCAAATTTCTATTATAATTATCTAATTTTGTCAATTTTTGATAAATGCAGAATTTACATGAATTAATATGAGGTATATGCATTTAATTAAGCATAAAAATGTACAAGATGATTCAAAGCATCACAATATTTTTCTTAAAATTCATTGACCACAAAAGACCTAAAATTATTCCCATAATTTTCAAATGGATATTTTGATTTATATAATTAATATAGCCAAAATAGTCATCCAAGCTTGAAAATTAGGTTTAAAAGCATAGAGATGCCCTCTGACCTTGGAAAAATTAGAGGACATGGCCTCTGTCATGAGGAAGAAACCCTCAAAATATCAAGCCATGGTAAGCAATGCTTAGTCATGGAGAATTGAAATACCAAAAAGGGTATTTAATTCATTAAAAATCAAGGAATAAGAAAATAATTTTTATTTTTATTCCGCATTATTTTTCTCTGTTCACTGAGTAAGAGGGTAGTTTTCTTTAATTTTTATGATTTTTCTACACAATGATATGATTTTTTTAAGTTATGGGAATTTAAATAAATAAGGAAATCTTTATTTTTCTATTTAAGTGACACGACATCGCGTCAACCTACGGCAGCTCCGAAGCTCCATGCGGCATCTTTTGGTTTGGCGTTGCCATTCGCCTCAGCACTGACTCGGCCCGCGGTTCATGTCCCATTCCTCTTTTTTTTTTTGCAATCTCGTTCGTTGGTTTTATACACGCGCGATCAAACGACTCTCCGTTATCATCCCCAAGTGTTTAAACCCGAGAACAATTCACACTAAAACTTTAAGATCTTCATCTAGACTCAACCAAATTATATGGGATTTGTTTCTAAACCTTCATCTACTCAAGACGAACACATCTATTCTATTGATCAAGAATAAAATCAAGTCATTAAAAATGGAGAATCAAAATAAGCTTGGGCTAGGGATAGAGCTCAATACCTTTCTTTGAGAGGGGAGGTCTCAATCAGATGATTGTGGTAGCTTTGATTGGACCCAACAAACCACCGAATGAAGTCTTGTGGCCTGGTGAATTTCTTAGGTATGAATCTAATCAAGCTCAATTTAAGGTGTTGATCAAAGTCTATGCTAGAAATATTTTGGAGGGGGTTTTTATGGGGAATCAACTCCTCTCACTATGAGGATGGTGTGTGCACAATTAATCTGAGTTTCTAGACTGTGGAGAGATTTCCTAGTTTTAGTTGATAATTGAACTCAAATTTGTGCTTCCATAGTGGGGATCAGTGGAGGAAAATAGTAGCAGTGAGCTTACGAGTTCTTGGAGAGTGTCTGAGAGCAATTGAACAGAGTTTCCCCAAAGATATTTAGCACACCTCCTTTTGGTCATGGAGGATATGATTAAATAGAGGAGCTTAGAGGGAAGCTCAAGGGAAATTGTGGGGTGCAAAGAGCTGCTTAGGTGGAGGGCTAAGAAGCTCTAAAGAGTCATTGGGATGAGGTGGCTTCTATGGTTAAAATTGGGTTTGATCTAGGGGTGGTGGCTCTCGATTTTGGCTCCTTTGGTGACTAGAGTTGTTGGCCATGGCAGGGGAGTTGTTTAGGTGGCTGAGAAACCTCAAAGGAATCTATCACAACCATTAATTTGGGTTAGTGATAGATTTTGTCAAAGTTATCTTTGGCCTAAGCAATCTAGGAAACAAATCCCTTAATTTAGGGGACCTTTGGTCCATATCTCATCTAGGGTGGGTTTAGTATGGTTTATCCTGGTCTATGGGAGAGCTTAGTGGCTGTGGAGTCATCAATTTAGTGGCCTTAGGATAACTAAGTTAATTTTGGTACATGGGTCCAATTTTAGGTTCAAATGGCCAAAGGTTGGGTTTGTGATAGGCTAGCCACAACTTTGAGCCCAATTTATTGATCAAAGTTGTGTAGATGATTTTTATGAAGATTTTTGGTGAACGATTGAGGTAATTTTGAGTTCAATTGGAAGCTCAATCTGAATGATTTTGGGATTTTTGTCAATTTGGGCATAATGGACTAGACTTGGGTTTAGGTTGGGCTAAGGTTGGGCTAAGTTCAAGTTAATGGTTTGAAATGGTCCATAGGAATTTCATGAAAAGTTTTCAACATGAATTGGGTGCCAACTTTTGGGGTTAGGGCATTCAATTTTGTGGGATTAGGAATTATGGCCAATTTGGGGCAAATTTGGGGATTTTTAGATTAGGGGCAAAATTGAGAGAAATTGAGGCTTGACCAAGGCCAATTGAAGGTCAAACTTGATTTTCATAAATGTTATGAAGAATTCAGGGTCCAAATTGAGGAAATTGAGTAGGCTATGGGGTTAAATTTGGTGGGATTAAGTCATAGGGCCAAAATTGGGGGGTTTTGAATTAGATAAAAATTGAGCTCAAAGCATGGGGCCAATAAGGCTTTAATTTGGTTTGGATTGATCAAATTAAAGATTAATTTGAGTTTATAATTGAAATTGAGGGGAATTAGGCTCAAATAGATGGACATTTGAGGTGAATTTGAGGACATTAGGCCTTTAAAGTCAATTTGGGGGTTTTAGTCAAAATGGTCAAATTGACCAAATTGGGTTCTATTGAAGGGTTCAAATTGACTTTAGGGACATTTGAGGTGATTTTGGAGGTTTTGGAAAAGTTTGGGGTGTTAAGGGTATTTTTGTAATTTTGGAAAGTTTAGGAGTATTTTGGTAATTTTAAATTTTTTTGGTGTTTTTTTGGTAATTTGGGTCTTTTTAAATGGTTTGAAATGATTTCTGAACAAATTTTGTTATTTTGGGTGAATTTGAGGATTTTTACCAAATTTAGGGTTTCAAGGGAATTTATGTAATTTGGGGCAAAATTAAGGCTAGTGGGTTTAGGGGTACGAATAAGAAAAAGGCCAAGTTGGACACTTTGGTAGAATTGGGGTACCAACCACCTTATATGAGCCATGGACGAATGAAATCTCTATTTGGATCCTTTATGTACTGGTCTTTAGCCAAACCCTAAACTAAGGCTAGTGGGTTTAGGGGATCATCTACATGAGTCTCAGAAAAGATCAAGAGATCAAAGTCAAGAATTTTGGGTTCAGGGTTTGTGAGTGATTGTGGGTGAAAGTGAGTGCAAGTGAGTGAAATAACTCCAGACCAAGACTTAGGGTCAACCCTAAGGTCAAACAAGCCTATGGGAACTCTCCTTAAGATTCTCCATACTGACCCCACCTGCTAAGTGCTAGAGGTTAGGACCAATATGTGGAACTTCAAGTCGAGCAAGGAGGAGTTTAGAATTTCTAATGGTGAGGATTCCTTTTCTAGTTTTCTAGGAATAGCCAATAAGAAAATCTTCTGGCTAAACCATAGGCTACTAAAGAGGGAAAACTAAACCTCAACTTAAAGTTAGGTCAACAGGAACCGTGAGATCGTAACCAGTGTCGCTCTAAACAACTATAACATCCCCCATAATATTTGAATAACCATTACTTTAGGAAACAATCTATTTGACATCAGTACATGACACATTAGAAAACTTAAATTTGGTACGATAAGGAGCTTGGAGCTAGCATTATGGGCAGCACGATCATCTTCAACAACAAAACATGTCTACAGTGGTTGAACTATTCCTTAGAGTTAAACAATCGAACCATAAGATTTCGAAGTTGTCTACTTAGTGCAATATAAATCCTCAACTCATCTTTAAGCCTTTGTATAGCCTTGCTACACAATATATGCCCTAACCTGTTTTAGGATTCTGAGGTTGTCATTCGTCACGACCTAAATCCACACATCTTCTAGGATATTTGTGTGATTGTCTCACCGAATGTAAGCCCAAATTACTAAAATTGACAGAATGAAATATTTAAATGTTTATCCTCTAAATTGAAACTAAACCATAGGATAGCTTGGAAAGTCACTGAGGTTCTCCTCAGAATCTATGAGACCCCCTAGTTCTTCTTCCTTTGAATTCCAAAATACAATGTTTCAAATTTGAGTCATTCTCTATTCACACCTTTTTGTCCAATCTTTTTGAAAAGTGTTATCCTTTGAAACTCTTTGAAGACAATATCTCGTGTTTTTTATCGAGAGTTTTCTTCTGTGACTTAAGTTATCTAAGATGTAATTAACTATAAGAGCTTGCCTTTATAGGAAATTTTCAAGAATCGAGCTTATTATAAACCCTATTTAATTCTTTGTATTAAATAAGGGAACTTATCGTCTACATAAAAAATGGTTGTTCGCAAACTTAAACGGATGTCATTAATTCTTTAGTTTATTTAACCGAGTCTTACGAATAAATAGTGTGTCTACCCTTTGGGATAGGTGCATTGCTTGTGGTGTTAGGCTCGATTATTTAACATACTAAGGATATTAGATCGATCTGGTTTTTTATTTTCAAAATTTTAAATACCACTTATTTCAAAACTATATATATATAAACTAATTAAACCCAACGTCGGGACTTCTATTCCGACAACCAACAACTTCCAATTTGGCGATCGACAGGTATGATACAGCATAAGAAACTCTTATGATTGGACATTTACCAATCATCAGAGCTACCAAAGAAAAATAATTTAGCAATGGCGAAAGATTAAAATCTATATGTTATAAGTATAACTATAAAATTTGAAATGAGTATGAACTAGTTTTATACAAATGTGTCATTAATTTAATCTAGATATGTAATCAACCAGACTGATGATCTAGAACTTCATTAGAAGCGAAAGGAAATATGAGATTTTCAAATAAGAGAATGAGGATTGATATTTATACTTATAATAGTTTGGTCTAATAAACCGATGCATAAAAATGAGAATTTGATTTTTAAGGATATAATTTATAGAAAGATTTACATATATACCTCTTAATTCCAACATATTAACTTATCAAACTCCTTTGCTTTAACTTTAAACGTATATGTCATCTTGTCTATGGATGAAAAGATGTTTTTTATTCTTTTAAATTAAAAATAGTGATATTTTTATGTAATACTTTCTATTGTAGATTTGAGTTATGTGCATAAGAGTTTAAGCATACTATAATCCTTACATAAGATTTAGGTTTAAGGTGTCAAAATAATGGTATAACATCTTTCTTCATCACTGAAATATGATATAACTATTTTCCAACAACAGTGCAATAAAATGGAAGACATGAGGGGAGATGCAAGCATATTCTAGGCTAATTATTTCATCAGCTGAGATATCTCTTCTAAGAGATGTGGTGTGGCATATGTCATTTCTAGATAGCACACAACTCTAATGTTTCATATCTCAAATAAAAACTTTCAAAGTTACACACATTAGCATTGTGTGCTACATATGTAAATATTCCTAAATATAAAAAATATAATATTTGTTGAAAACTTTGCAAGGAACGATGCATGGGAAGGTTTTCTTTATAGAGCTTAATCTATAATATATGCAGTATATGATGGACTGTGAAGCTGCATCTGTTGAAGTGTTTTTTGAAAATACCATTGCTTTTCATTGATGATATAAATGAAAGCAGAAAAACATTAAATGAGTATGTTAAAATAAAAGAAATTCTGATAATGCTTACACTACAACTCAGGTTAATGGAAACTATGTCTTCCTCATGAACTTAATTAAATAAGCAAAATCCATAATCCCAATTATGAGCTTATCGATACTACCTACTAAGTATCAATAAGGAGTTTAAATTGTTTGAATAACCAACATAATAAGGAATAAAACTCTTTTGATTTTTATTGAGGTTGAATTACAACAAATTGATTCGCTCAAAAGAAATGTTGATACAACAAATAGATCCTCATTCAGGTCAAAGAACAAATGTCCATTTCTTCCACAACAAAACAAACATTCATACACATCCAATGCCGCCACAGTTCATCTTGATCAAAATGAGGCTATAGCAAATTGTTCGATCCGTCCAAAAGAAATGATTAAGGGATAATGGTTTTATCAATTGAATGCTCTACGAATAAATGAAAAGAAACCCAAACAAATACTTACATGAATTAAGTGTTTACGATTTTATATTTAGAGCTTTAATTTATTTGATAAGTGGTAGGATTTTCCTAAGAAAATAATAATGAACGTTAAAAATCCCTATGGAAAACTTATGAAAAGAACTAATAAAGGCAAAGAGGCTCGCATAACTCACATATGATAATTCTTTCAATAAATAAAAACACAACTTTCATACAATCAAGAAAAAAAATTCTCTCAATCTTAGTTAAAAAAAGTTGGTAAAACATAAATTGGATATAATTTCTTTTTCAGCACTCCTTCAAATTTTATAACGACTCCTTGCAATATTTTGGTGGCCAAAAAGCAGAAATGATGTGTTAGATTTTGCAAGTGGTCACATAGTGACTAGAATATAATTCTAGCATCTTGGTGCCTCCATTGACTATTTCAGGAAGAGGTGGGAGGATACTTCTGTGGATCTCATTACAGACAATCCGCTTACCCACGAGAATACTAAATATAACTTATAGATCAATCCGAGTGTATAAAAGGAGAGAAATGCGCATCAAGACACCACACGAGATATGTCTTAGTGAGTTGATGTAGAATTAAATAGACTACGACAAAACTTATAAGCGTTGCCATATCTTTACATATAGGAGTGCTTATAAGCAATGTTGTAGAGTAGGCTAAGGGAGCACTAAAAATAGTGCTACTACTTTGTGTTGTGATATGTAAAGAATTTGTAAGAAAATTTTGTCTGGCAAATTATTTCTAACTAATACGTTTGACATTAGAGCACCACCATCAATAGCTTGTTAAACAAGAATCAAACTCTGTCGATGACTTGAATGACCTGACTCAAATTAACATGTAGGTAAAATATGACTTGAACCTGTCCATTGATTTTTTTAAAAAGGTAAAAAGCGTTCCACATAATTTCCATCTTCCCATTCATCCATCTCTACATACATTTAATAGCACAAAAGTCCCTCGTGATACATAGGGGATGGTATATGCCAATATTCATGCATGTAACATCATATTTGATATGGACATCCATCCATTCTCGCTTTATTTCGTAGTTTTCCTAATTTGTCACGATATTGTCGCCGGCCGGGCTTGTCTTGTTGTGCACAATCGGATGCCACTCGTGATCAATAAATCTGTAGTGCATTTCATTCTCTTAGAGATTAAGGAAACTGTTATCTATTCTATTAGAAGATTCTTCCAAGATAACATTTTATATGATTACGATCCTCATCAAGAACTTTATCGCTATTATGATAAGGCCGGGCATTAATGCTGCCATGTTCATTAAACAAGTGATAGTAAATTATTAGGTTATTTATCCTTTTTTTTTTATATATTGCATCAGCAATCCTTTTTATCGCTGTTTTCTTATCATCGGCACTATCCATTTCATGATAGGGACTACTTGTGCTACGTAAATCAATTCTTTGTACACTTCTTTTATATTATTAATTAATTTTCCTAAAAGTCTAAGTGCTTAAAAATTATAATTTTTCATTTATAATTTCCACATAAGTAAGAATAAAAAGTAATAAGTTTTTAGAATAAAGTGGTCATAATTTTTTTTCAGATTATGCCTTAATTTACATATTAATAGAAAGTAGGATAGTAATAATTTAATTTTAAGCTAAGCCAAATTTTCTAATAGAATGGCTTGATTTGATTTGGATTCAAGGCAATTTTGACTTATAAATTTATTAGGATTTGAGTTAAAATTTGACTTAATTTTGATTGTTTTTGGAAGATACATTGTTAGTTCAACCTAAACGCTATATATTTCCTTATATCTATCTAATCTTTTATATATATATATATATATATATATATATATATATATATATATATATATATATATATATATATATATATATATATATATATATATATATATATATATATATATATATATATAATTCAGCATTATTATTCTTTTTATTATTATTAATGTTTATTTGTAAGTTAGACTAATGCATCTTAATAGAAAACTAAAACATTTATCAAAAACCAATCAATCAATAAAGCTGATTTGAGTTAAAAAAGCATGTGCATATATTAACACAAAAACACATGAAGGGGATTTATATTTTGCACAAAATTTTTATGTTCTTCAATATACAAAGTGAAAGCTTATTTATTTATTTATTTATCTTTCTAGTATGCAGTCATTAGCATCTCATGAAACTTACTATTAGTATCAATTTGTCTATAGAAAAACACATATTTTTCAAGTATAGTTTTTTAATCTAATTCCGAACAAACTTAACTCAAATTCACACTGGCTAGTTTCAATCCATGCTTAACTTGCGCTTAAATTCGAAAGTTTTTTTATATTTTATATCATGCACAATACTTAAATCTGTAATATTGCTTCAAAAATATCACTTTCACTATTTAATATTTTAAAAGTGAACTTCACATTTTCATGCATAGATTTAAAACACCAATATTATAAATATAATTATCAAATTTTTGGTGTTAGATATACAATTTCCTAAAATATTTGTGGTATGTATTTAATTTTTCTTAACAAAATATATGATTGTGATCAAATTCATTTTCTTTTTATTGCACTTATTTTAGAGTGTTACCCATTTTGCATCAAATCACTTGGTTAATTGAATTAAACAAAAAAACATAAGTAGCCATAGATATTATCTGCCCGTGGTCCATTCTGATTTCGAAAATTAAAAAAAAAATGCATGGATAAAGAAAGAAAAAGAATGTAATAGTAATACAAGCCAGAATGAGTCAAAGAATTTCTCTCATTAAAGCTCCACTGAATCCGAGAGGAAATGAAAAAAAGCGGGGCTGCTTTAAGGGTTTGTTTGGCTACTAATAAAATTTGATTTAGATATACTTTAATAATACTAAATTTCTTTTTATGACGTCTAATTTAAAAAATTATATGGCAAGGTAGATATTAAATATAATATCAATTAAATTAAATAAAATGTTTGATAGTTATTTTGAAGATTTAAATGTACGAGACAAAAAAATGAGAAACATTGTATATATCTTAAATCTTAGCGATTTAGAAACATTTTAGTTTTAACATAAAAAGAAAGAAAATTTAAATTTAAATTTAACAATAGGTGTTGGTGATGTGAATAAGTAGAGTCAAACTCGAGGTTAGAACTTAGCTTGGTTAATTAATCGAGTTTTAGCTCAAGTCTATCCTTAATTCTACATTTCAAAAAAGTTTGTTTGTTAAGAAAGAGTGAGAACAACATTAACTCATGCCATCATTGTAATAAAATATGAATAGAATGAGCAATTATGAGATCAATAATAAGAAATCACTTATATAAAATATAAAATTTTATTTTTTCTTAAAAATTTTTAAGAATTTTAAGATATCGAAGTCCTAAATAAAATTTGTTTTTAGTATGTTTTGTATTAGTTATCATCTAAATACACCTAATCATGAGCTAATGAGTCAAGTCTCGAGTGTATTGAGCTTACAAAGGTTAGAAAAATAATATTTGTTGCTGACGTATCAATTTCCTCATATTTTTTGGCGATTTTGCATGCTTGCCCAAAAATTATCATGATCAAGAAAATGAGATCATATTAAAAAAATTTTGTAATGCTCTCTTTTTTTCGACAGTGGACGAAAGTAGTAAGGGGCAGTGCATGAAGGAGGATGGTGGCAGAGATTCGAGGGCAGCATCGGTGGTGATGGTGAAGTGGCATGAGTGGGCGGTAGCATAGGTGAGGCGAGCCAAGTCAACGTGTGGTGTGGCATCTGAGAGAGCGGGTGTCTAGCTAATCAAGTTTATCAAGCTAATTGAGTGGGTCAAACCAATGAAGCGGGTTGAGAAAGTGGAGCGGATCAGATTAGTGCAACATGTCAAGTCAACATTGTGGGTTGGGCCAACATTCTAGGCCACGTGTTCAACTGCATGGTCGCACGATTAGCATGTTTTTACTTAATCTCATGATCACACAGATCTCAATCATCATGCATTGGATCCTGATTTATTATACCAGATCAGATGATTTGGGCTACGTAGAATCTGAGGAATGTGAGATTGAGAAAGATTAGTGTGAATAAGAGATTTAGCCACAGATTTGGGCTGGCTTAGACGGTGGAGGCGGGAAAATTAGGGTAGACCCAATTGGACAATTTTTTAGCTTATTTGAGTTTATAAATAAGTGAACAGAGAAGCAAAAATTTGTGTTCTTTTAACTTATTTGTGCAAAAAGCATAGCTCACTAGACCTTCTAACAAGAGTCTTACATCATGTTTATGTGATCAACGAAGCTTCCTTGGCCAACTAATATGAGTCTCCCTGCCTATTTTTTGGATGATAAAGTTCCCCCATTTGTGTTGCTTTTGTCTACGTTAAACGAGATTTTATGCATTTTTGTGGTATTTTTTTGGGAATTTTTCGCACAAATCATGCATTGTTTAGGAGATTTTCTTGCACCATTTTGGAAATTTCCAAATGGGATTTTCCATGCTACTATTGCATTTTTTTATGGGATTTATTGTGTTGTAGACGACTTCATAAAATTCTTTATGAAGGAAATTTTCGCGTCGCTTCAAGAAGTTGATGTCAGAGGAATCATGGTCACCCGAAAATCAGTGAAGATACTAAACACTTGAGAAGGCGATGTCAACACCCTTTGAAGATGACCTGGCTTTTTATTTAAAACAAGGAAGACCAAGCTTGCAAAGCTTTTGTATAATAGAAGTACTGTTCTTCGAGAATCAGTTAGAAAAGTACCGAGATGACTTATCCTTCGTAGTGATTTTTTTCAGCAACAGCGAGAACTAATGGATGCTGAAAAATTCTTAAGAAAGTCATGAGCAAACCTCAATCAAAGCACAAAGTCTTTGCAGGATTTTCATGCGAGAATGTAGACCCTTGAAGAGAAGTATAATGTTGTGATCCCCATGCACAGGAAGAAAATTTTGTCGATGCTTTCAAGGAAGGTTTTATCTATCGCCTCGTTATACTATAGCTAATCTTGAGGATAAGTTTTTGATCCAGAAGCCAAGACTCTTCTGGCTCAGAATATAGAGAAGTTGAAAGCAGCTTTTAAGAGTGTATTGTTTTGATATTTGTAGCTTTTGAATCACCTAACTATAATTGATAAAATATGTTGAGTCTATTAAATAAAAGATGTTGAATCTATTAAAGATCTTAGATTTCATCATCCCTTGGTAAGAGCTTCACTTTAACTTAGAAATTTTTTATACTCACCATGGACTTTTCCTACATTATGGAAGATCCAAAATTTGGGAGTTTTGATGGAAAAGCATGAAGAAAACACATGGTGAAAAGTTTCTTACCAAAATAATTTTACTTGGGGAGTTAAGTTTTTTATTTTGTGATTTATTTGGATTTTATTTGGATTTTCATAGAAATTTCAATGGCTCCACGAGTAAAGAAAGGGAAGACGGTAGGAGACATTGACTTGAGAAAATTTTTCAATTTTAAAGCCCAACATTGTTATAATACTTAAATGGAATCGAGAAAAATGATCCAGAAACGGGCATTGCTAACCCGAGTGACAGATTGAGGAGTTGATCGTCGCCAGAAATTTGGAGAGGTTTTGCTACTTCACTACAGTAGCGATTGTGCTTATGATTTGGAAGTTTTATGACAATCCTTGTGAGAGGTAAGCATGTCCAGTTTTCAAGAGAAAGGATCAATGCATTTTATGGGCTGAGAAATGCATTTCATTGTGAATACACTGCATTTTTGATGACTGATTCATCACTTGATGAAGTGATTGACTTTCTGTCTGATGGAAGAACAGAATAGAAGATTAAAAATAATAAGAAAGTTAACTTCTCCTCTTCCATTATGACTATTCAATCAAAGGTATGACACCACTTCATCTCTGCTAAAACACTATAAATAAATCATCTAAGTGAAGTAAGGAAGGATAGAGCTGTGCTAAACTTTTGCATTCAGAAAATGAAGGCAGTATATGTTGGTGCTCTTATAGTTCATCATGCCCGAAGTATAGCTAGCAGTGCTACAGTTAGTGGTTTGAGGTAACCTGCCCTGATTTTCACTTTATGTGAGCTATTAACAGTAGAGTCCAATAGAAATGAGGAAAAGCTGCAGCCACAAAATCCTATTGGGAAGCATACGGTTCAAATCGTTGAGGTAGTGATAGACCCTCTACATCAGCTACAGGGGCATCTACTTCTTGCACTACTTCGCCTGAAAATATTATGGAGCAGCTCATGATTCAACAAATGGATATTGTGAATATGCAGGATAGGACTAAAGGAATTGAAGCAAGGCATGCTTACAATGATGAATATAAGCATAGGAGAGTTTAGCATGATATAGCATATGAGGAAGCTATGGTTAGATATTTGAGGGGTGAGTATAATGTGGAATTTCCAACTTGTCTCAGCTTCACTCCATGTGCTCCAAATCATGATGATGATGATGATGATGATGAAGAAGAAGATGATGATGATGATGACGAGGAAGGCGATGAAGATTGATATCTTAGGAGTTAGTTTCTTTTAATGTTTGTTTGTTATTTGTTATCATTTTAAAACTACTGTAGTAAGAACTTTCATTTTAATGATGTGTTGTGGACCTAATTTGTAACAGTAATTGTAGATTTTTACTTTTTTTGCATTTTTATTAATTTTAGTTTTTGTTCCTATTTTTAATTTTCAGCAAATCCTTTAAATTATATTTTGTTTTATTTAATGCAATAAAGCATGTATGCATTTTTTTTAAGTTAGTACCTACAGCATGCCAGAACCCAGTTTCAAACTCATAAATCCTGTACAGGTTAGTTTTTATTTTCTTGCATTTACTGTTTTCTTTCACCAACTAAATTTTGTACTAACACATTTTTAATTAGTTAAAAATTTATGTTTGGGGGAAAAATTTTTCTTTTAAAAAGATGTAAACTAAATTTTATTAGACCTCAATTAACTTTTTTTTTAAAATTAATTTAACATGTCATGGGATATTAAGATTTAACTTTTAATGATTGTACTTATGTTTTTAAATATTATGGTAAATTTAGGTAAAAGTTTTTAATAATGAAGGTCAATTATTTTGTTAAAAATGTTTGGTATGATAAGATAAGATTATGTTTTTCTATTTAAAGTAAAGAAAATTGCATTTTTTGAAGTATTAAGAATTTTAGAATTTTGAAGAAAAGAATGAAACTTTATGAAAAATCATAAACTAATATGAATTTATAAAGTGAAGAAAGGTAAAAGGTTTTGACTTTAAGAAGAGGATAGTGAAGTTCAAAATTATTAAAGGCTATCCATATATAATAACTCTGACTTGAAAAAGAAAGAAAAGAAAGGATTGAAATAATCCTGAATAAAAAAAAGAGAGAGAAAGGAATAATAAAAAGAAAAGAAAAGAAGAGAAAAGAAAAGAAAAATGGGTGCGGAGATGCTTGAGGAGATGTCTAATAAAAAATTGGCTTCACTTGAATCATCTTAATGAAAAGGCTTTGTTATATTTTCTAAACTTATATTGGAATATTAGTAGCATTATTAATAAAGTTTCCATGAAGTTCTTTTTCATATGTATGTTTTTAGTATCCTTAATATGATAAACTACAGTTCTTCTTGAAAAGAATAGAGATTTAGAAATCTTAAATTTTATTACTAAGTACTCTAAGACATAGAATTTGAATCTAAGTTATTAAAGGTTATTTTAAAATTTTTCTATTTTATTAATATAAACTAAAGTATAGAAGTTGTAAGTTAATATTTATCTTAAGTCGTATGCTTTTATGTAGTAAAAGTGTCACATGAGGACAAGTAAAATTTATGTTTGGGGACATTGATACACCAAAATAATATGGCGTTTTAAGTATACATTTTATGTTTATTTAAAATGATATTGCACTTTAAGGAAGGGTATTTCCGCAAAATTTCATATCATCCATGCAAAAATCTTTTTCAATGCTTTACTTGGTTTACCATGGATTAATGAGCATAACATGGTTCTGTCATCTCTACACCAGTGCATCAAGTATTTTAAATAAGGAAAATAACATTGCATCAAAGGTGATTTACAACCATGTTCAGTTCACAAAGTGGGCATCCACGAAGTTGTCGTGTACTACGCACTTCCAAACAAGACTGTCTTTTCCCGAGAAATCATGAAAAAAGAAATAAAAGACTTGAAGGAATCACATGAGTAAGGCAATTCAACTCCACTTCAATGTTCTACAAGAATTTCTTCACAACAATCTGATAGAGGTTCTTCTAGCCTGCACACCTGAGATCGCGACCGTGGACGTGAACAAGGAAGAACCAACAGAACTGTTGAATGAACTAGGCCGACCATTAGCCTTGATGTTGAAGAAAGTTTTGATGATGAAATAATGATGACAAAATTGAAGAATCCTCAGTTTTAGATTTCGTTGAAGGATGTGGAAAAAAGTGAATACAAGTCAATGTATGATCAAATTAACCACTACGTGCATGACATGACTCTTACTCTGATCTACTCTCAAATAGTTGAGAGTTTGGAGGTTAAGGAAGTTCGTAGCTTCAGTTTAAAGGCGATCATGTTTTGTCGTGCTTCCCCTTCTACTAGCTATGAAAATCATGTAAATTTGGAAGAGGATTTTAAGGAATTAATGGAATTACCTTTTGTTTACTCTTCTCCTTGTGTACAAAAGTTAATTCAATAGAGATATTTGCCAACAAAAATCCAAAATAATAAGCTACAACTCTTTGAGAAAGTATGGAATGTTAAAAGTTGAGCTCCTACCTTGAATAAGAGTCTCCGATTTGGTACTATAAGACCAGTCAATGACTCAAAATTTTGCATGATTATTACTAGCAGATTGGCAGAGGATTGCATCGATGTGGAGGATGACTATAAAGATCAATCAATAGATGATGCTCCAAGAGAATTTGAAGAAGAGATTAAGTTAGCCGTTGATGAATTGAAAGAAGTCAACCTCGGGACTGAGGAGTAGCCCCAACCTACCTTTATAAGTTCTTTACTCAACCGGTAAGAATCCACAGAATTGATAGATTTATTGTCAGAATTTAAAGATTACTTCACCTGGAGCTATGATTAAAAGTTAGGGCTTTTGATAGAAGTTGTAATCCATAAGCTTCTGGTAGACAAAGATTTGACCCTAGTAAAATAGGCTCCCAGAAGGATGCGCCTTGAGATAAAGTAGGAAGTCATTACTAAGGTAAAGAAGTTAATAGACACTAAATTTTACAGGAAGAGCAATACGCCACATGGTAAGCCAAAATTATACCAGCTAAGAAAAAGAATGGAAAAATCTGTATTTGAGTCAAATTCAGGGATTTAGATAAAGTAAGTCCAAAGGATGAGTTTTCATTACCGATAAAGTAAGCCAGAATTGAAATCCCGTCTCCCGCATTGGAAGGAGGTTGAAGTATGACATTAAACTGATCCCATATTTTTTATAATTAAAAATGAAAGAGCAATGTACCTCAAACCCTGTATCTATTCCGAAGGACAAACGCAAGACTTCATGACGATGCTCGATCAAATAAACTAAGGAAAGTATGACGTCTGTTTCGTCTGCAAAACCTTTGTATTTGCCGACAAGTTCCCCTATTTAATATAAGGGATTAAATATGATTTATATTAATCTAGGTTCGGACATGCTTCTAATAAGGGCAAGCCTCTGTAGTTAATTACATCTTAAATGACCAAAATCATTTAAGTATCTCGATAAAAATCATGAAATATTATCTTTAATGAATTTCAAAGGGTAGGACTTTTCAATGAAATTGGACGTAGAGGTGTGAAAGGGGATTAGTTTAAATTTGGAACATTTTATTGTATAATCCAAAGGAGGAAAAACTAGGGGATGTCATGGATCCTAGAGGAGAACCTAGGTGACTTCCTAAGCTATCCTAATGTTTGACTTCAATTTAGAGGAGAAAATTTTAAGTGTTTCATCCAACCAATTTTATTATTTAGGGCTTACATTCGTGTGAACAATCACACAAATAGCTTGGAAGATTGAAGATTTAGGTCGTGACAAATGACAACCTTGGAATCCTAAGACGAGTTAGGACTTATATTGTATAGCAGGGCTATACAAAGGCTTAAAGATATGGTGAGGATTTATGTTGCATAAGCAAGCAACCTCGAAGTCATATGTCTTTGTTGTTTAAGTCTAAGGAAGGAAGATTGGTTTAGCTGGGGAAGACCAGTTTTTATTGTTGATGATGATCGTGCTGCCCACCATGTTAGCTCCAAGTTCCTCACCGCGATGAGTTTGAGTTTTCTAGTGTGTCAAGCTGCAATTTCAAATTAGGTGGCTCTATGGTTGAAGTTCTTTAAATTTTATGAGGGCATATTAAATTTTATTAGAGCGACACCGTTTAGGATTCTACGGTTCCCTCGTTCCGGCACCACTATTTTCTATTAGATTCACTTAGTCGAAATGAACTTATTAAACTTAACTTAATGAGTTGCATAATTTCATTCAGACCGTGAGAAGCCTCGTTAGCAATCGTAGGTTACCTCTTCCGAGGGATTCGTGATCATCAGATAGAGACATCTTAATTTAGTTGAAGTTATAGTTTTGTGAGATGTTTGTGATTAAATTTTAAGTTGTTTTATATTTTGAATGTTGCGGGGGTGAATTTTATCTTGGTTGATTTTAATTTTGGTTTTGGCTTTGGTTTTATAACAATCCTGATATTTTTAGTTTTCCATGCAAATTTTTATAAACACAAAAGTATAGCACAAAAGTACAAGAAAGACAACGTTGAAAATTGTATAAGGGTACCTGGCGAGTCTTTATGTTCCACCACCTGAAACTTAAAATGCATGTAAAGACAGTTTATAGAGAGCAAGAAAAGTAAAGTTTTGGTAGTTTTCGTAACTCTATATTGTATTTTGGTGAGTCCTTAAAAGTTTAATTAAGGATGATTTCATTGAGCAAAGTATAATAAGCTTAATAAACCTCTAAGGTATCCAACAAGTTAGGAGGAGGAAGTAGTTCCATGCCTCTCTCTCACCAACTGGTGAAAAGCCTCAAGTCCATTTAAACTTATTATATTGCTTAATGGTTCACCCTGTGAATACTTTTAATGCCCAGTGAACATTGATGTCTTAATAATCCCTAAGAAAGGGGTAATTATCATTTATCATTTGATTTGAAAATTATGTGAGTGAATTTCCTTAAAGGGCAAGTTGGTGTAACCTGAACACTTAGCCAATTTTTTTAATTAGCCTTAGTGGTGTTTCAAGGATGTTTGATTATGTTATGTTTATTTCTCTAATCCTCATCTTGTCAGTTTTTATTTAGCCCAAGTCACCACTAAACCCTTAAGACCTATGTGAGTGTCTTAATTAATTTTGAAAAGGTTAAGCTTTAAGTAGTCATCATTAAAAATTTGAAAAAAAATTTATTTGAAAATCAAAATATGGGTATTAAATTGATTAATTATTAACTTCAAAAGTCATACCGCTAAGTCCAGGATCATTTAATTTTAATAAACTTCCAAATTTTAATAATTTAGCAATTTATTAACTTAATTAAGAAAGTGGGATTGGTTTCTACCAATTAACCCCTTGTGTTTCAAACAACAAATAAATTGATTAAGATCAGAGGTTGCCCATTTTTCTCCTTGACTTAAGCCTAAATGTTAATTAAGGCTAAATTTTCAAAAATTACACATTTTCCCCTGAGGATCTAATACTTCATAATTTGTCAAATTCAATTCAAATGACTTTGAAATTTTTATCCTACCTCATTCATGGGTCAATGAAGACATTAGAGGAGAAAATGTGATTTTTCATAATTTAATTTATTTTATATAATTATTTTCATGCAAAAATAAGATTTTTTAAAAGAAAATTCATAACTTGACCAAGGTAAATTCTAATCCTTTGAAATTTTTACTGGAGGTAGACGTGGACCAGAAAAGTCCTTGGACCAAATTTTATAACTTTGTGAATTCTCTATGATTTATCAAAATTATTTTAAGTTTTGGGTTATTTAATAAAAATAACATATTTTAAATGATGAAAATTAAGTTTTGTGTCTTTGAAAAATCTCTCTCTTAGGTTAGAGAACCCAGAGGAACAAATTTCATATTTTTCTAATTTTTCCTTGATTTATTGGAATTATTTTATTGAAAAATCATTTTTAGCCTTTAAAAAATATTTTTAAGCTCTGAAATTCAATATATTTATTTAGAAAATTAGGAAAAATATTTTAATTGTTCCTAAGTGATTAGGATGCAATTTAGAATATTTCAATGAATTTTATTATTTTTGTATTTTTTATGAATTTTTAAATATTTAAAATAGGCTAAAATCAAGTTTTTATTCTAAATATTATTTTATTTTTATAAAATATGCCTGATCACAGAGAACTCAAAAAAACTAATTTTCATGATTATTTGAGTTATATTTTGATTTTTAAAAATTATTTAAATGTCAAAATTGATATTTATCTTTAAAAATCAACTCAAGTTATCAAATGAACTCAAAATATTTTCAAATTTTTATAATAAGTTTTCTGGATCATAAATCACATTGAAGATAAAAAATCAAGTCATTTAAATGTTTATGTTTTCCAAAATTAATTATTTTAGTGATTTAGTGTTTGTAAAATTTAAGTGCATTTAAATTGACTTAACTCATGAAATTATTTTCAAAAGCTTCTCTAGTCATGGTGGACCTTCCAAAATTTTCGTAGAATTTTCTAATCAATATGCTAATTTTCATGATTATTTTAAGGAAATAATGTGCAAGAACCTGAAAAATAATGATCTCTGTATAGGAACCTTCTCTGACTTAGGAAAAATCAGAGGATATTTCCCTTGACAGAGGCTACAACATGCCAAAATTTCAAGCCAAGGTGATGTATCAATATGAAAGTAGAATCAAATAATCTATTTAATAAATTTAAAATATTTTATGCATCAAATGGACTTAAAATTTATTTCACATTTTTCTCCTCTACTCACTGAGCAAGAGGGTATTTTTATTTTATTTCTGTGATTTTTCTACACAAAGTTATGGATTTTTTAAGTTTAGGGAGTTTAAATAAATAGAAAAAACCCTATTTTTCAACTTATCCACGCGGCTCCATGTAGATCCTAGGCAGCTCCGAAACACCATGCGGCATGCTCCTATTTGACATTATCGTCCACACCAGCAGCCACACGTCCTACTTTTTATGTAAAGAAGCATTGTCCAGCTTCATCTTGACCATCCATGTGATACACGCGCGACCGGACGGTGCGTGGTATCATCCCCAATGGCTTAGTTCGAGAGCCGTCCACCTTCAAGGCTTATGATCTCGCTCTTTTCTCAACCAAATTAAATGAAGTTTTTTTTTAAAATGCTCGTCTTAGTGAGACAAACACATCCACACAATTAATGTGTCATGAAATCAAGCCCAAGTAAATGAAGAATCAAAGTAGGCTCGGGAGGAGGAGAAGTTTTATACCTTTGCTCTAAGAAGGGAAGCTTCAATCAAAGTTGCTCAGCACATTTGTTGGGGTCCAAGGAGGCTAGAGATTAAGCCTCTCACTGTGGTGTATGGCCTAGGTATGATTTTGACCAAGCTCGATTTTAGGTGTTGGTCTAGGGCTATGGTGGATGTTATTTCAGAGAGTAATTTGACGGGGCTTTGTCTTCTCTTGCTGTTGTGAAGGTGTTGGCACAAGCAATTGAAGTTTGGTGGAGTTTTGAGAGATGTCCTGATTCTACCCTAATTTTTAAGCTCAAATTTAGCGTGATATAGGGGAAATCAAGGCAGTAGAGTGATAGGAATGGGTTGTGGAGGTCTCAAGGCAGCTCTGTGAGTGATTTACATGGCTTTCTTTGAGAACACCTCCTCTGGTTGTGGTGGTGAGTTTTTATAAAAATGACCATGGGGTGGCTCTAAGCGCACAATTTTGGGTGCATTGTGGTGCTTAGGTGGAGGGCAGAGGAGCTCTTCAATTTGATTTAGATGAGCTGACCTCTAGGTTTGATTTGGGTGAGGTGTCATGTGGGTGGCTCTCAGTTTTGAGCTTTTCTAGCCATTAGGCTGGCCGGCCGGCCAGAGGAAGGTGGCTAGGAGCTAAGGGAACCCAGTGGAATATGTCACAACAATTTAGTGCAATAATACCTAATGTTGGTATGTATATCTTAAGCACATGCATTTTTTGGAATAATATCCCTTAATTTGGGGGCCCTTTGGTCCATGACATGATTTAGGTGGTTTCATAGTGTTTGCATTGGTCACTAAGTCCAACTAATGGCTGAGGTGGAGTTAATTTGGTGACTTTAGGGTGGTTAGGACACATTTAGTGCATGATTCCAAATGGGTGCAAATGACCAAATCTTGGGTTTGGTCTAGCTAGCCATGTCAATTGGCCTAATTAATTGTTAAATTTGGTGTAGATGATCATAAGGAACAACTTTAGTGAATGATGGAAGTGGTTTTGAGTTCAATTGAAGGATCAATTTAAGGGAATTTAGAACTTTAATCAATTTGGTCATGTTGGGCTAGGCTTGGGTCTAGCTTGGGTTAGCCTTGGGATAAGTCCATATTGATTGTTGTAAATGGTCAATAGGGACCTCATGAAGAGTTTTAAACATGAATTGGATGTCAATTTGGAGGTTAAGGATATCAATTGGGTGAAATTTGGGGACTTAGGCAATTTGGGGCTAAATTTGGGGCTAAATTTGGGAATTTTGGATTTAGGCCAAAATCAAATGGATTTTAAGCTTCACCAAGGCCAATTGATGGTTGATTTTGATGTATAGAAATGTTATCAAGATTTTTCAACGTTAATTGGAACCAATTGACAAGGCTATGGTTTCAATTTGGTGAGGTCTTATGGTTAAAATTGGGGTTTTGATCTAAATCAAAATTGGGCTCAAATCATGGGCCAATTAAGCTTAGATTAGGTTTAGTTTGATCATATCAAAGGTGAATTTGATTTTAGGATTGTAATTGGAGCCAATTGAGATCCAATTGATGGATATTTGGGTTGAATTTGGGGAATTTGGGCCCTTAAAGACAAATTTAGGAGTTTTTGTTAAAGATGGTCAAATTGGCCAAATTGGGTCATGTGGTAGTCGGAAAAAAGGGAATATTTGTGATTTATTGAGATTTTCTGGGAATTTTTGGAATTTTTGGGATTTTGAGTTATGGAGGGGTATTTTGGTAATTTATGATGCTTTAGTGGAAAAAGGCTAAGATGGGTATTTTGGTAGAGTTGAGGTACCAACCATCACCAACAAGCCATGGACCAATGGAAACCCCAATTTGGGTCCTCTAAATAGTGGTCTTAGACAAACCATAGGGCTAGTAGGTTTAGGGGACCATCTACATGAGTATCCCAAAAGATCAAGGGACGTAGGCTAGAAATTTAAGTTCAGGGCTGTGAGTGATTGTGGTTGCAGATAAGTGTAGTCAGTGTAGTGAGTGCCTTAGCTCCAGACCAACACCCAGGGTCAACCTTAAGGTTTAGTAGTCTTAAGGGTGACTCATCTTGAGTTTCCCACATAGTGACCCTACCTACTAACTGCTAGAGGTTAGGACCAATATGTGGAACTTCGAGTTGAGTAAAGAGGAGTTTGGAATTTCTAGTGGTGAGGGTGCCTTTTCTAGTTTTCTAGTAATAGTCAATAGAAAAATCCTGGGCTAGACCTTAGGCTACTAAAGAGGAAAAACTAAACCTCAACCAAAAATGAGGTCAACAAATGGACCACTAATAGGTGTGGTATGCTGGGAAAGCACACCACACGTATTGGCGTTGACCGAAGAGATAAAAAAAAACCAATACAAACTCCTAAGTCAACAGAACCGGAATTACGCGTGGAGTTGTGTGTGTGATTTTTTTCTGCTGTGGAATTAGCAGGTGAGTCTTTAATCAAGTCAAGAACTAGGGACTCTTGCTGGGGATTGGAGAGTGAACTTTGAGTTATGAAATTTCAAAGATTTCCAAAGGATGGGAGTCAGTATGTAAGTGCTGACCCCGAGGTGGGAATTGAAATTTGGATATCAATTCAAAAAGAGAGCGAGAGAGTCAGAATGTAAGGACTGGCCTCGAATGTAATGAATCAGAAATATAGCGCTGATTTGAAAATGAGAATTGAAATGTATGTCAATTCTCAAAAGAGTGTCGGAATGTAAGGACCAACCTAGAATATAATAAATTAGAAATGTGAAAATGAGAATTGAAATGTATGTCATTTCTCAAATGAG
Source organism: Phalaenopsis aphrodite (assembly GCA_003013225.1). Lineage (NCBI taxonomy): Eukaryota > Viridiplantae > Streptophyta > Magnoliopsida > Asparagales > Orchidaceae > Phalaenopsis > Phalaenopsis aphrodite. Next base: position 302,419 of record NEWO01000317.1, read on the forward strand.
AGTGTCAGAACATAAAGACCGACCTCGAATGTAATGAATCGAAAATGTAGGACTGATTCAGGAATGAGAATTGAAATATAGGTCAATTCTCAAAAGATAGTGTCAGAATGTAAGGGCCGACCTCGAGTGGAATGAATTAGAAATATGAAAATGAGAATTGAAATATGTATCAATTCTCAAAAGGGAGTGTCAGAATGTAAGGATCGACCTCGAATGTAATGAACCAGAAATGTAGGACTGATTCGGGAATGATAATTGAAATGTAGGTCAGTTCTCAGAAGAGAGTCTCTGAATGTAAGGACCGACCTTGAATGTAATGAATCAGAAATATGAAAATGAGAATTGAAATATATATCAATTCTCAAAAGAGAGTGTCAGAATGTAAGGACCAACCTCGAATGTAATGAATTAGAAATGTAGGACTGATTCGGGAATGAGAATTGAAATGTAGATCAATTCTCAAATGAGCGTGTCAGAGTGTAATGACCGACCTCAAATGTAACGAATCAGAAATGTGAAAATGAGAATTGAAATGTATATCAATTCTCAAAAAGGAGTGTCGGAATGTAAGGACCGACCTCAAATGTAATGAATCAGAAATGTAGGACTGATTCGGGAATGAGAACTGAAAAGTAGGTCAATTCTCAAAAGAGAGTGTCAGAATGTAAGGACTGAACTTGAATGTAACGAATCAGAAATATGAAAATGAGAATTTAAATCTATATCAATTCTTAAAAGGGAGTGTTGGAAGGTAAGGACCGATCTCGAATGTAATGAATCAAAAATGTAGGACTAATTCAGGAATGAGAATTGAAATGTAGTCAATTCTCAAAAGAGAGAGTCAGAATGTAAGGACCGACCGCGAATGTAATGAATTAGAAATATGAAAATGAGAATTGAAATATATATCAATTCTCAAAAGGGAGTGTCAGAATGTAAGAACCAACCTCGAATGTAATGAATCAGAAATGTAGAATGATTCGGGAATGAGAATTGAAATTTAGGTCAATTCTCAAAAGAGAGTTGGTAGTGTTGAATTTACAGAAATGTATCATGTGAAAAGGTTGATCCTGTTGATGGAGATCTGTAAAGCTTTGTGAGTTTTTTGTCGAGGAAGTGCAGAGAGTTAGTGTAGATAACGATGATTGTGTTGCGCGCACAAATAGTAGGAAATTCTGAAAACGGAAGAATCCACTCAACATGTTTGTTTAATTTTCTTGTTGTTTTTATCACATTTAATTTTTCAAAATATGTTTTTAAAGTCTTAATTTCAATTGGTTTATTTTCGAAAGAAATTTGTTTTGTTATGTACTCATTTGTGATTATTTTTCATTTATGTTTTATTTATTTTTAAAAATTTGTTGTTTCGTTCTTTGTTCATTGAAATTCTGAACCATCGCATGGTTCACGACTTTCATCAATCGAACAAAAAGGAAACTGAGAAAAAGGCACAATTTGAGAGAAATTTCTATTAATTTGCTCCAAAAGAGATGCTATAAATCAGACATAGGCTAATGCCTCAAAAGGTACATTATGTTATCCATGTCGAAATACATTGAGAATCATCTCATGTTGTGAATACATCGTAGACTGAATATATCAAATACATGACATGTTGTTAAAATAAAGAAAGTGAAACCTATGTACCAGTTATGTTGAGCTCCTCATCAAGCAGACCTTCTAAGTCAGGCTCCAGGATAAGAGTTCCCTTCTCATGTACATAGAGGTACAAGTTTCTCACAGCTCGTTCGGAAATAACTCCTCCAGTTCTGGGTCCAGCTGGAAACCATACGGTATTTTACTATCATCCATCCTGCGGAAAGTCACAGACACCCTAAGGTGTTGCACTCCTATAATGCAATGTTTGGCAACGTCTGCACCGTTGCCCTTGAGAACAAGTACTGAACTAACTTGAAGAGGAATGTCCACAGAACCTCTAAATTCACCAGGACTGATGATATCAAATTCTTTCCCAAATAGAATATTGCTTTTACTGATGAACGAGACCATGCAAAAACGCCTCACAAAATCATGATGATCAATGTGCGGGGGAATGCACTCACCTTCTTCATAAATGTTAATGATGTAACTGTTGGGAATGCAAGTAGCAGGTAGAATATTCCACTTGACCATTCTCTTGATCATCCATTTTATCATTGGTGGCAATGGATCCACTTGGTCGTATATGAGGATCCCAGGAGGATTCCCCTGTCTTTCGTTCATGAAGTTGTAGCAACTGCCGCATTGGATGGTGATTCTTCCCTTTCCCCTCATCTATTTTCTTGGCTCGAAATATGTTCTTTCCATGAGAAGGCCCACTTGGTTTTTGTCTCTTAAATCAAAGATGCAGTTCAGAATGCTTTTCTCATCACTTTCAGCCCGGCATATATCTCTAGACCTTCCAGTATATTGACGAACTTTCCCTGAACTTCTTCTTAAAACTCGAATTCTCCTTCATTTACTCTGCTTATCTTGTAGTGTTCTACCATACCAGGGGTTGGCAGTTGTTGCGGGCGTTCCTTCCTTTGAGCATTGGCGGGAACCTAAACTGGTGCTGGTCAATTTAAAACATGAGATTCAGCCTCTAGTGGGATGTATGATCCTGGGCTCCACGGTACATGCTGATCTATCCCTAGCGAGATATATGGCTCATCTGTCGTGAAGTCTGAAGTTTGAGACCTGTTGGTGCTTGAAGTGTAATCTTCCAATATACTGAAGTGTTGTAAATGCAGAACGTTGCAATCTGTGCATTTTACAAATGTGCCTGTGACTGACGTCCCGACTGGTACCTCAATGTTGCATGTTGGGCAACCCTTGCACAAAACATCTGAAACTGAATGTGTGTCTGAATCTGTCAGAAACCCTGGTTCTTTTTCCATGGTGGGTAAGCTAGTAGAAGCTTCTTTCAGGTATGGATCGTAAATGTGCCCCTCAGTAATGGGGGTAAGAAAATTATTCATGTCTCTCTAGCATTTGCGTTCCTGCCACAGAAAGGCTCTCTGCTTCTTTCAGCTGGCATTTCTGCATTGCATCCTGTGGAACGGAGCATTCGACAATCGTTCGTTACAGGCGGCTATCAGGTCCCTTGCTGGAGTAGCTACCATGGAGGGCAGATGGCTGGACCCCTCGATCGGATCTCGTTCTGCTATCACGTTTTTACATTTGGGTGACACATTGTCTTGAGTGGTTGCCCTCAACAGTGAAGGCAGTCCCTTTTTTTCTTTACTGCTGACTACGTCCATTAGAAGACCCTCGTAGTCCATATCAACCTGGTTGAAATCCATGTTGAAATCTATGACACCTCTTTGCGGTGTCATCTCCTCATTTAGTGAGAGGTTCCGGCCGTCCTGGAAGGCAAAGATCAGGCTTTGTCCTGACATTTTTCTGTAGACGACAGGAAAAACGTCAGTGGGCCGAAGCTTGTCATGAACATGAACAAAACAAAGTATTTATTAAAGTAAATTTTAGTTTATTTTGGTGAGGAGGATTATTCATTTTATGTGTGAGTTTCGTTTAATTTAGTAGGGTATTTAAATTCAAAAGTAGAAAAGAGAACATGTGAAGTTTAAAAATTTTTTTCTCAAAATTTTCATTATAATGAGGTTATGTACAAGATTTGGATCCGATTATAGACATTTGGCACATAGATAACCCTAAAATAAACAAACTTTCAAAGTTTCAAAGAAAGCAGAGTCAAGTAGCATTGAGCAGCATCAGGTTGCGTGCTAGGTTTTTAGATATAGTCCATTTATTGGTAACATAGGTCTTTCATCCTAGAGGTCCACAAAATAGTAAACTCCTTCTTTATAGACCTTCTCAACGACAAATTGTCCCTCCCAAGTTGGCTCGAATTTTGCACCTATTTTACGGTGTGCAAGAATAGGTCTTTTGAGCACAAGGACGAGGTCACCAACTTTGAATGTCCTTTGGCGGACCAATTTGTCATGGGCTTGTACTATTTTTGCCTGGTAGAGCACCAAATGCTTTTGGGCTTCTAGTTATTTTCCCTCGAGAGTCTCCAATTCTTCAAGTCTGAGTTTTGCACTGTCTTCCGTTGTGAGTTGGTTGGCAATGGTGACTCTGAGAGATGGTGTCTGGATTTCTTGTGGTAGCACGACCTCGGCCCCATACACGAGCGCATAGGGTGTACACCGAGTGGGAGTCCTGAAAATTTTTTAAAGGCCCACAAGGCTTCTAATAGTTTGTTATGTCAATCCCTTTTGTTTTCATCCAGTGTTTTCTTTAAAATCTATACGAGTGTCTTGTTGAAAGCTTCAGCCTGACCATTTGCTTGGGATAGTAAATTGTAGAGTATTTTCAATCTTTCCCATGTCTTCTGACAAAATTGTTGATCTTTGTACTTTTGAAAGTTGTCCCATTGTCAGTGATTATTTTTCACCGTACTCTAAAACGGTAGACGATTTGGCTTTTGAAAAATTGAAGGACGTGTTGTGCTGTAACCTCACGTAACGGTACTGCCTCTACCCATTTGGAGAAGTAATCTATAACGACAAGTACAAACCTATGTTCTCTGGAAGATGGAGGGTCTATCAGGCTTATTATTTGCGTGCCCCAACACCCAAATGGCCACGAGGCAACAGTTGGGTGTAGCACATTCGAAGGTTAGTGTAAGACCACTCCATGCACTTGGCATTGGTGACATCTTCTGGCTGCATCCATGCAATTGAACATCATTGCTGGCTAATAATACTCGAGTTTTTTTATCTTCATTTTCATTTTTGGCCCTGACTGGTGAGCACCACACAATCCGGCAAGTACCTCTTTGGCAATTTTTTGTGCTTCGGCTCTGCTGAAACACTGTCTGGTTGAACGATCTTCCATAGCGAACATTTCTTACCACGGCGTAAGACATAGCCCTTTTTGTGATATGGTGCGCCTCAGAATTGTCTTTTGGCAGCTTTCCGGCATGCAAATATTCTATTAATTGCTTGCGACAATCTTCATTGATGTCTGCAACTATATTTATTGTTTCTTCTTTTCCAAGCTTGTGTAGAGTTTCGAAGTCATTTCGAGACAAGACTCGTCTTCCTTGCACCGTGACTTCGATGGAATCCTCTGGGGGACATGTCATTTCCTTAGCAAATTTTGCTAGAGCGTCGGCATACGCATTATCTCCCCGAGGAATTTGGTAGAAAGTCACCTCAGGAATTTGCTCCAGGAGCTTCATTATGTGCTAATGGTACTCTGCTAATATTGGTTTCAGAATTCTATATTCTCCGACGACCTGCTGGATGACAAGTTGAGAGTCACCATATATGGCAATGCTTGTTATATCCATTGAGATTGTCAATACCAATCGAGTGATTAAAGCTTCATATTTTGTTTCATTGTTGGTGCACGATTCTATCAGGTGGTATGAGAACCTCAACATACCCTTGTCTGGTGTGATGAAGATCAAATCAATTCATGTTTTGCCTGGTATAACTTTGCCTGGTCCTTTATTTTTTTTGGATGACAAAGCGCCATCGAAGTACATCTTCTAGCGCTGTGCACTGGAGAATTCCATTTGTAGCATTTGCTCGTCTGATATCATGTCATTGAGAGAGGACCCGGCTGGCAGTGGGTGTGCAACGAGAAAGTCTGCTAGTATTTGTCCCTTGATAGCACGGAGGGGAACAAAAGTTATATCAAATTGCAATAAGATCATTAACCATCTTGCTAGACGTCTGGAGAGTGTCGGCCGGGTCATCAGATATTGCAATGGATTAACTTTTGAGATTAGGGTAATCTTATGAGAGAGCATGTAATGTCTATGCTTTTGGGCGGCAAAAATTAACGCAAGATAATACTTCTCAATAGGTGGATACCTTATATCTGTCGGTACTAGACGATGGCTCAATTAGTAGAGTGCATTCTCTTTGCCCTCATCATTGATTTGGGCTAAGAGGGCTCCAAGAGAGTCATCCAAAGCCGCGTTATAAAATATCAACGGTTTCCCTGGGATAGGGGCTGCCAAAACAGGATGTGTCATTAAATATTGTTTAACGTCCTCAAAGGCCCACGGTAATTTCTCTTCCTAAATAAATTTGGCATCCTTTTTAATTAATGCCGAGAAAGGCTGACACCTACCTGAGAGATTAGGAATAAAGCGTCTCAGATATGCTAACTTCCCTTGGAAGGAACATAGTTGTTTCAAGGTTTTAGGGGGAGGCATTTCCAAGATAGCTTTAATCTTATCTGTGTTGTTCTCTATTCCCCAATGACGGACAACGAATCCTAGAAATTTCTCGGAAGTAACACCAAAGTCACACTTTAAGTGATTGATTTTAAGGTCATATCATCGTAACCGTTCAAACACGATCCTCAAATCATACAAATAGTCTATTTTTTGTTTACTTTTGATGACTAAATCATTTACGCAGTATTCTACTTGATTGTGAATGAGGTTGTTAAATTTCTTTTTCATTGCACGCTGATATGTTGCTCTGGCGTTCTTTAGGCCGAACGACATCACTGTGTAGCAGAAAATTCCAATCGGTATTCTGAAAGTTATAAGTACTGCATCCTCGGGAGCCATCTTGATTTGGTTGTATCCTGATGATCCTTCCATGAAGGAGAAAATTTCATGTGTTGAAGCAATATCCATCATCATCTCTGGTATGTGTAGTGGAAACTCATCTTTTGGACATGCTTTGTTCAAATCTCTGAAGTCGACACAAACGCGGATCTGTCCATTTTTCTTTTTAATAAGTACAACGTTAGCCAACCATATGGAATATTGCTCCTCTTTCACAAAGTTGGCATCTATCAACTTCTTATTTAAAGGTGCATTCTCCTGGGAGCATGTTTTATTGGAATTATATTCTTGTCCACCCCAAGTTTATAAACTGTAACCTCTGCTGACAGCCCTGACATTTCATCGTAGCTTGATGCCAAATAATCTTTGAATTTTGTTAATAGTTTGACGAACTCTGCAGATTCTTCGTCATCAAGTGGAGAACTTATAAATGTAGGTCGGGGTCGTTCTTCAGTCCCGAGGTTAATCTCTTTCAATTTATCAATAGTAGATTCAATTTCCTTCTCAAATTCTTGTGGAGAATCTTCTATTGGTTGATTAGTAGAGTCATCCTCTACAACGAGGCAATCCTTTTCTGACTCACTAGTAACAACCACACAAAATTCAGAATTATCGACTGGTCTGACTGTACCAAATCTGAGACCATCTTTTGAATTGGGAGTTCAACTTTTAGCATTCCATAGTTTTTCAAAAAGTTGAAATTTATCATTTGGCTTTTTTTTTGGTAATTGTCCTTGTTAAATTAACTTTTGAACACAATGCGAGAAGTAACTAAAAGCCAATTCCATCAATTTATTAGAATCAACTTCCAAATTTACATGTTTTTCAAGCTCAGTAGAGGTAGAAGCTCGGTAAAATTTGATCGGCTTTGAACCAAAACTACGGACTTCCTTGACCTCTAAAATCTCAACCTTTTGAGGGAGAATCGGAGTAAGGGTCATAATATTCACATAGTTGTTTATCCGATCATATATTGTTTCATATTCATTCCTCTCTGTATCTTCTAAGGATATCTCGTACTGAGGTTTCTTCTGCTTTGTCATCATTATTTCATCTTTAGAACTGTCTTCATCACCAATGTTGACGGTTGGCCTAGTTCGTTCAACAATTAAATTGATCTTTCCTCGTCCACGTCCCCGGCCTCGACCTCGGGTGCGCGAACTAGAAGAATCTCCAACAACTCGTTGTAAGGGAGTGGTAGAAGGTTGTTGAAGTGGAGTTTTTTGGCTTCGTCTTTATGATTCTTCTAAATCTTCATTTTTATTTGTCAAAATCTCGCGCGAGAAGACAGTCTTCTTTGGAGGCGCGTAGTATGCATCATCTTCATGGAAACCAACTTCATGCACTGAAAATGGTTGTAGGTCTCCCTTGATGCATTTTTCTTGACCATCTTTACGGTATTTGATTTACTGGTGTAGAGATGATGGAACCATATTATGCTCATGAATCCATGGTCGACCTAATCCAATGTTAAAAGAGGTCTCGGCGTCGATCGTATGAAATTTAGCGGTTGTTACGAGTTCTCTAACCTCATAAGTAATGTAATTGATCCAAGGGCTCTTTCTCTCCTTTGATTGAATCCTCTTAACATCATTTTATCGGTCGTAAGCTTTTAAGCTTCAATATCCAAATAGGCTAATGTCGGTAGGCTCATCAAGTTAAGAGATGCTCCAGGATCCACTAAAACTCTAGATAACACAAATCTGCCAATGTTGACGGAGATGTAGAGTGGACGGTTATGGTCGGAGGTACCGAGTAGCAAGTCTTCATCTGTGAAGGTTACCCCTGACTGTTCTCTCAATGAGCAAACTTCATCTAAGGATGTGCTAGCCAGCTGAGCTAAGTAAATTTCTAGATCCGGCAATGCTGTAACCAGAGACTCTCTCATTTCATTTGATAAGATCAGAGCGTCGTAGATGCTTAGTTGGGCAGGCAACTTCCTAAGATGAGCTAGCATGTTTTATTCTACTTTGTATGATCCTCCAATTTTATCTTGATCATGTGGTTCTTCCACTGGCAGAGGTGGGGATATCTCTTCTCGAGTCATATCTGGTTTCCTTTGTCTGTTGGAGTTGTTCTTGGTGGTAACACTTTTCCGCTCCTTAAGTTAACTTCTATGACTTCTTGGTCTTGAGATATCATTGTTGAATCTTCCGGTGTATTTTCCTCTCCGTCAAAAAGATCTACGTTGATGGCAAGCGGTGTACCATGATGCTCGAGAATTGGCTCTTCATTATCAGTGCTGGCGTAGGCGGTATTATTGATGTCTTCTTTGGACTTGACAACGAGTTCATCAGACTTGAGTACGATTTGAGGACCATTTTGGGGATTGAGATCACAGCTAGATCGGTCATAATCAGTTACATTATCGCCAGAAACAGTCAAAACGTAGTCAAAATCACAATCATTATATTCACAAGATCCCAGAGGTACAAAAAGATAATCATACAAAGTCAAGGGTTCGAGGATTTTCTTCCTCAAATCCGAGACAACCAATCTAGTAGAGGAAGCCCCTATCCTACCCCCAATGCTATCAATCTTTGCAGTGACACTTTTCTTCTTTTTGTTCTTTGTTCTTGACGATGATGGATCTCCTGGTAAAATCTTCATCTCGGGCTCAGTATGTTGTGGACTCTGAATAGAGGCTTGTTTTGATGCAGACTAGATCTTGTTTAGTATTTTCTTGGATGATCTGCTCCAAAGCTCATTCAATCCTTCTTCAATATTCATTGAAGCTTGTTTCGATGAATCTTGTATTTGATTAAGGACCCTCTTCAGTTCATCCCAAGTTGTATTCCTTCCATCTATTTCGGCATACTGATCAATTGGGGAGATTAGCTCGACCGAAATCATGTTTATTGAACCTTTTTCAAGTTCTTTTAAATATTCTTTCAGGATAGTAATGTTCTCTTCCTTGAGGTTCTTCTCGAGCCAGTCCTTAACAGACGAAACACTTGTCTAAAGTGTGCCTAAGCAACCGGTGGTATGGGCAATAATTTTGTTTATTCTTCTTATTCATCTCTTCGTGTTTCTTTGGATCTGATAGTTTGAATTTTGGCTTCTTCATCAACCTTTTCAATATTTTAGGTATGGCATCATCCTTGAAATAATACACAACTTTTTGTCGCTCTAACAGGGATATTCTTTTACCCACTATTCGAGGTGATCTCTACTGAGGCGGCCGTTGGTTGGATTGACTGCCCTGTTTCTAAAACTACTGTGATGAAGACTGGCCATGTTCTTTTGCATATATCTTTATCGGTTGCTTTCCTTTGTTGACAGTCGCGCTACTCTTTATTTCTTTTCAAACACTCTGGTCACCTTAGCCTTTTCATGTGGCTCCATGTGCTTCATTTCTTCTTGAAGACTGCTGGCTTTACTGAGTAGCTTCTCTAAGGATTTGATGGTGAGTCCCTTAAGCATGAAAGCTATTGGCCCATTAATGCTCTTGAGTAGAATCTCAATCACTTGATGTTCCGATAGCTGAGGTTCACATTTCATGCTAAGGTTTCTCCACCTCGAAATATAGTCTGCCAAAGTTTCGTTGGGCTTTTGCTTCTCCATCATGAGCTCTCCAATAGACACATGATGTTGCGCCCCAGAAAATCTTTTCACAAATAACTGTTCCAACTCAGAAAATGTTTTCACTGACCGTTTGGCAAGTCAGCATACCAGTCGAAAGCAATCCTTGACAAGCTGCTGACGAACTGTTGGCAAAGTAAAGCTTCATTATTCCTCGTGTTTCCATAACTGACTTGGAAATTTGTTATGTGTTGTCTAGGATTTCCAGTCCCATCAAATATCTTGAAGTTTGGTGCCACAAAACCTTTGGAGAAAGGTACGACATTGAACTCCTCTGAGTAAGGTCTACTCTAAAAAATTAATGCACCGCACTTGGATTGGGCTAAGGCATCCCGCACTTGTTCAACCATTTGCTTGAATTCCTTTTCTGGCATGGCACCTGATGGAGATTCTTTCTTTGGTTGTTCATTATTGTCTGCTAGAGTGGCCTCACTTCTTTCATCTATGATGTGTACGATTTCTGGCTGATTAATCTTTGGAGAAGCCAATCTCAGTGCTTGTGATTGCCCCTGAATGGTGGCCATGGCGGTCATAGTTGCAGTCATCTCTTCTATTCTTTTCTCCAGTAGACTGACTTTCTCATTTCTTAGGAGAATAACCCTACGCAGCTCATCTACAGCATCCTCTTCGTTGTGAGGTTGAGCCTCACGCGCAGATGTAGTAGCTTTGGTTTCAATCTCATGGACATCCATGAAATCCTCCTCCAGGTAATCATTGTAATCAAAATCTTCATTGTCCCAATTGACGGAAACTCTGTGCTCTCAAGCTAACTCGGAAATCTCAATCCTAAGTTTCTCAACTTTCTCTTCAATTATTGATTCTTTGATTGCTTTAAGATCTGGGGGACCTTGGTGGATATCCTATACTTGTTCATTCATCTCGCTGGCTATTGTCACAACGATGTCAGATATCTCAAACAATGGTTTTACTTTCTGTCCTTCAGGCTCACTGAATTGTATCGGTTCAACGATCTTGGGTACCCATACCCTCTTCTTTTTTTATGATGATGTCTTAGGACAGGGCGTCTTAGTAGAAACATTGGTATGTCGAGGGAAGGTATGCTGCCCGTGGAGTAAACCAGCTATAGTGTCAGGTAATCGCTTTGTCTTTATCTCTGGGATTGCAGGAATGACGGGTAAGATCTTCGGACCGAGTCTTGACTGAACTGATCGAAGACGTGTGGTCCTGGTGGTAGTAAGATCAGTAGTAATCACTACGGTATCAACTTTGTTCCCTAAGTGGAGCCAAACGGGTATGCGAGTAGGTGGCACTCCAATTGTCTTACGGGATTGTCTATCGGATTTGACGCCCTTCAAATTTCCTTCGTCATGCAAGGAGAAATTCCATCTCCCACTCGTTTAAGTAACTCGCTAACCAAACATCCTTCTTTGGTAGCAAGCCTTCTGAGAACTGCGCTAACTCGAGTGATAGGAGTGAACTTCTTTTCCTCCTCAGTGTGTCCATGACGTGATGGTAATGCGGTAGCGATCCTCCGGATACTCTCATATCCATCAGTATTTGTCAGAGGATGGAATCTACTCCCTCGTTGGAGTGGATAAATTTCCGATAGCACTTCTTCATCTTGATGAGGTTCCTCCTAAACTACTGTCTCCTCAAGAGCATGGGCTTTAATGGCCCTCCAAACTCTTCTATTGTGGTTTCTTCTTTGAGTTTGGGTCAGTGGTACAGTCCTTGAGCTTGACCCGATTTCAAACACGGGTGGCGAGACAGTTAATCCATCAGTTGGATCTTCAACGATCATCACTTCTTTCCCCTTAGCAGAAGTGGGGCTAATAGGTTTGGTCGGTGCCGTGACGACAGTAGCTTAAGCCTTCTTGCAGGTAGGGATGTCTTTAAGGCAGTTCAAACTGAATTCTGCAGATGGTTCTTGATTTCCGGAGCAGCAATCTTCATTACCACAAATGGGGCTTTCCTGAGGATGACCTCGAGATCTTCAAATCCATAGGAGCGATGTTGTCGGCTTCGTGACTTGTCGGCAGGTTGCACGAAAAGGTCAGCGTCAGGTAGGCCATCATAGTAGGCTTTAAAAATAGAAAATCTTAGGGTTAGTTATATGGCCAAAAACTCATAATCTTTAGGGCAAGCACTGAGAATAGACATTGATCAGTCGACCTGGCGGGTCTTAATTTATGGGTATTTAAAATTTTGTTTAAGAAAAATTAAGAGGTGTAAAATTTAATTAATGCAAGAAAGGTTTGAAGTTATTGAACAACTAGTCGTGAAGTCAAAGTAGTTGATTGTACCTTCCCAAGATAGAAATGGGTAAAGTATGTCAACAGAAGAAGGGTAATTTGGTCCAAGAGGGGCATGGACACCTTACCAATGTGTGGAGATAATATTTCCTGATTTGATTGGAGAGAAAAGCTTATCCCCATCGGAGTCACCAGAAGTTGTCGGCACTATTTCGGGGGTTTGTGGGGAGTTGCTCGTAAGAAGCTGTCGGCCGCCGGAAGTGAAATCCCGTCGCCCACTTCGGAAGGACGTTAAAGTATGACATTAAATTGACCCCATATTTTTTATAGTTACAAATGAAAGACCACTGTACCTCAAACCCTGTATATATCCTGAAGGACAAACACAAGACTTAAGGATTAGGCTCGATCAGATAAGCTAAGGAAAGTATGACGTCCGTTTGGTCTGCGAAACCTTTGTATTTGCCGACAAGTTCCCCTATTTAATATAAAGGATTAAATAGGGTTTATATTAAGCTGAGTTCGGACATGCTTTCTATAAGGGCAAGCCCCTGTAGTTAATTACATCTTAAATGACCAAAGTCACTTATGAAGACTCTCGATAAAAAATAGGAAATATTATCTTTAACGAATTTCAAAGGGTAGGTCATTTCAATGAAATCAGATGTAGAGGTGTGAAAGGAAATTGGTTCAAATTTGGAACATTTTATTGTAGAATCCTAAGGGGGAAGAACTAGGGGATGTCATGGATTCAATTTAGAGGAGAATAATTTAAGTGTTTCATCCTGCAAATTTTATTAGTTAGGGCTTACATTCGTGTGAACAATCACACAAATAGCCTGAAAGATATAATGATTTAGATTGTGACAAACGACAACCTCGGAATCCTAAGATGAGTTAGGGCTTATATTGTATAGCAGGGCTATACAAAGGGCTAAAGATATGGTGAGGATTTATGTTGCATAAGCAAGCAACCTCGAAGTCATATGACTTTGTTGTTTAAGTCTAAGGAAGGAAGATTAGTTTAGCTGAGGAATACGGGTTTTGCTGTTGAAGATGGTCGTGCTGCCCACCATGTTAGCTCCAACTTCCTCACCGGGACGAGTTTGAGTTTTCTAGTGTATCAAGCTATAATGTCAAATCAGTTGGCTCTATGGTTGAAGTTATTCAAATTTTTTTAGGGCATATTAAAGTTGATTAGAGCGACACCGGTTAGGATCCTACGGTTCCCTCATTCCGGCACCACTATTTTCTATTGGATTCACTTAGTCAAAATGAACTTATTAAACTCAACTTAATGAGTTCCATAATTTCATTTAGACCGTGAGAAGCCTCGTTAGCAACCGTAGGTTACCTCCTCCGAGGGATTCCCCATCATCCGATAGAGACATCTTAATTTAGTTGAAGTTATAGTTTTGTGTAATGTTTGTGATTAAATTTTGAGTTGTTTTATATTTTGAATGTTGTGGGGGTGAATTTTATCTTGGTTGATTTTAATTTTGGTTTTGGCTTTGGTTTTGTGGCTATTTTGATAGTTTTAGTTTTCCATGCAAATTTTTATAAATGCAAAAGTATAGCACAAAAGTACAAGAAAGACAACGGTTAAAACTGTAAAAGCGTACCTGGCGAGTCTTCTCGTTCCACTACCTGAAACTTAAAAAACATGTTAAGGCAGTTTATAAAGAGCAAGAAAAGTAAAGGTTTGGTAGTTTTTGTATCTATGTTGTATTTTGGTGAGTCCTTAAAAGTTTAATTAAGGATGATTTCATTGAACAAAGCATAATAAGTTTAATAGACCTCTGAGGTATCCAACAAGTTAGGAGGAAGCAGGTCCATGCCTCTCTCTCTCACCAACTGGTGAAAAGCCTCGAGTCCATTTAAACTTATTATTTTGCTTAATGGTTCATCTTGTGAATATTTTTAATGCCTAGTGAACATTGAGGTTTTAATTATCAATAAGAAAGGGGTAATTATCATTATCATTTGATTTGAAAATTATGTGAGTGAATTTCCTTAAAGGGCAAGTTGGTGTAACCTGAACACTTAGCCATTTTTTTTAATTAGCCTTAGTGGTGTTTCAAGAATGTTTGATTATGTTATGTTTATTTCTCTAATCCTCATCTAGTCAATTTTGATTTTGCCCAAGTCACCACTAAGCCCTTAAGACCTAGGTGGGTGTCTTAGTTAATTTTGAAAATGTTAAGCTTTAAGTGGTCATCATTCAAAATTTAAAAAAAAATTATTTGAAAATCAAAATAGGGGTATTAAATTGATTAATTATTGATTTCAAAAGTCATACCCCTAAGTCCAGGATCATTTAATTTTAATAAACTTCCCAATTTTAATAATTTAGAAATTTATTAACTTAATTAAGAAAGTGAGATTGGATTCTTCCAATTAACCCCTTGTGTTCCAAACATCAAATAAATTGTTTAGGATCAGAGGTTGCCCATTTTTCTCCTTGACTTAAGCCAAAATGTTAATTAAGGCTAAATTCCCAAAAATTACACATTTGCCCCTAAGGCTCTAATACTTCATTATTTGTCAAATTCAATTCAAATGACTTTGAAATTTTTATCCTACCTCATTCATGGGTCAATGAAGACATTAGAGGAGAAAATGTGATTTTTCAAAATTTAATTTAATTTATATAATTATTTTTATGCAAAAATATGATTTTTCAAAGAAAATTCCTAACTTGACCAAGGTAAACGCTAATCCTTTGAAATTTTTACTGGAGGTAAACCAGAGAAGCCTTTCGACCAAATTTCATTATCTTTTGAGTTTTCTATGATTTATGAGAATTATTTTAATTTCTAGGTTATTTAATAAAAAGAAAATATTTTAAAAAATGAAAATTAAGTTTTGTGTCTTTGAAAAATCTCTATGAGGTTAGAGAACACAGAGGAACAAATTTCATATTATTTTTTTTATTTTTTCTTTATTTATTGGAATTATTTTAGTGAAAATTCATTTTTAGCTTTTAAAAGTTATTTTAAGCTTTGAAATTCAATATCTTTATTTAGAAAATCAGAAAAAATATTCTAATTGTTCCTAAGTGATTAGGAAGCAATTTAAAACATTTCATGAATTTTGTTATTTTTCTGTCTTTTATGAATTTTTAAATGTTTAAAATAGGCTAAAAATCAAGTTTTTTATTCTAAATATTATTTTTTTTATAAAATATCCCTGATCACAGAGAACTCAAAAAAACTAAGTTTCATGATTTTTTGAGTTATATTTTGATTTTTAAAAATCATTTAAATGTCAAAAGTGGAATTTATTTTTAAAAATCAACTTAAATTATCTAATGAACTCAAAATATTTTGAAATTTTTATAGTGAGTTCTCTAGATCATAAGCCACAGTGGAGATAAAAAATCATGTCATTTAAATTTTTATGTTTTCCAAAATTAATTATTTTAGTAATTTAGTGTTTGTAAATTTTAAGTGCATTTTAATTAACTTGACCCATGAAATATTTTCCAAAATTCTTCTCTAGCCATGGTGGACCTTCCAAAATTTTCTTAGAATTTTCTAATCAATATGCTAATTTTCATGATTATTTTTAGGAAATAATGTGCAAGAACTTGAAAAATATGGATCTCTATATAGGAACCTTCTCTAATTTTGGAAAAATCTGAGGATATTTCCCTTGATAGAAGCTACAACATGTCAAAATTTCAAGTCAAGGTGATGTATCAATATGCATGGAGAATCAAATGATCCCAAATAGTTTTTAATTAATTAAAAATATTATATGCATCAAATCGACTTGAAATTTATTCCACATTATTTTTCTCTGTTCACTGAGCAAGTGAGTATTTTTATTTTATTTTTTTGATTTTTCTACACAAAGTTATGGATTTTTGAAGTTTAGGGAGTTTAAATAAATAGAAAAAGCCCTATTTTTCTACTTATCCACGCGACGCCATGTAGATTCTAGGAAGCTCCAAAACTCCACGCGGCGCGCTCCTATTTGTCGTTGTCGTCCATTACAGTAGCCATGCGTCTCGCTGTTTATGTAAAGAAGTGTTGTCTGACTTCATCTTGGCCATCCATTTGATACACGCGTGTCGACGTTATTTCGGGTTGGTTTGTGGGGTTGCCCGTAAGAAGTTGTCGGAATCGAAGTCCCTTCGCCTGCTTCGGAAGGACATTGAAGTATGAAATCAAACTGACTCCATATTTTTCATAGTTTAAAATGAAAGAGCACTGTACCTCAAATTCTGTTTCTATCCCAAAGGATAAACACAAGACTTGAGGATGAGGCTCGATCAAAATAAACTAAGGAAAGTATGACGTCTGTTTGGCCTGCGAAACCTTTGTATTTACCGACAAGTTCCCCTATTTAATATAAAAGATTAAATGGGGTTTATATTAAGCTGGGTTTGGACATGCTTCCTATAAGGGCAAGCCCCAATAATTAATTACATCTTAAATGACTAAAGTCACTTAAGAAGACTCTCGATAAAAATCAAGGAATATTATCTTCAAGGAATTTCAAAGGGTAAGACTCTTCAACGAAATCGGACATAGAGGTGTGAAAGGGGATTGGTTCAAATTTGGAACATTTTATATTAGAACCAAAAGGAAGGAGGAACTAGAGGATATCATACTCCAGAGGAGAACCTCGGTGACTTCCCAAGCTATCATAATGTTTGGCTTCAATTTTGAGGAGAAATATTTAGGTGTTTCATCCTGCCAATTTTATTAGTTAGGGCTTACATTTGTGTGAAATGATCACCCAAATAGCCTGGAAGATGTGAGGATTTAGGACGTGACAAACGACAACCTCAAAAACCTAAGACGAGTTAGTGCTTATATTGTATAGCAAGACTATGCAAAGGCCTAAGGATAAGGTGAGGATTTACGTTGCATAAGCAAGCGACCTCGAAGTCCTATGGCTTTGTTGTTTAAGACTAAGGAAGGAAGATTGGTTTAGCTGGGGAAGATAGGTTTTGCTGTTGAAGATGGTCGTGCTGCCAACCATGCTAGCTCCAAGCTTCTGCTGCGACGAGTTTAAGTTATCTATTCTGTCAAGTTATAATAACAAATCAGGTGGCCCTATGGTTGAAGTTCTTTAAATTTTATGAGGGTAAATTAAAGTTGATTAGAGCGACACCGGTTAGGATCCTACGGTTCCCTCGTTCTGGCATCACTATTTTCTATTGGATTCACTTAGTCCAAATGAACTTATTAAACCCAACTTAATGAGTTCCATAATTTCATTTAAACCGTGGGAAGCCTCGTTAGCAATCGTAGGTTACCTCCTCCGAGGAATTCCCGATCATCTGATAGAGACATCTTAGTATAG
>NEWO01000317.1:324246-354941 GCA_003013225.1 Phalaenopsis aphrodite
TTAGCCAATTTGAGGCTAAATATGGGATTTTTGGATTTATGCCAAAATCAAATGGATTTGAGGCTTCACCAAGGCCAATTGATGGTTGATTTTGATGTATAGGAATGTTATAAAAATTTTTAAATATTAATTGAGGCCAATTAACTAGGCTATGGGTTCAATTTGGTGAGACTAAGTCATATGATCAAAATTGGGGTTTTTACCCAAATCAGAACTGGGTTCAAATCATGAACCAATTGAGCTTGGATTTGCTTTATTTTGGTCATATCAAAAGTGAATTTGAGTTTGCGATTGAAATTGTGGTCAATTAAGATCAAATTGGTAGATATTTGAGATGAATTTGGGGAATTTTGGGTCTTTAAAGGACAAGTTGGGGAGTTTGGTTAAAGATGGTCAAATTGGCCAAATTGGGTCATGTGGTAGTTGAAGGAAATAAAATTGGGAATATTTGGGATTTATTGGAATTTTCTAGGAATTTTTGAAATTTTGGAATTTTGGGTCAAAAAGGGGTATTTTGGTAATTAGGGGGTGTCTTAGGGGTAAAAGGCCAAGATGGGTATTTTTGTAGAGTTGAGGTACCAATCCTCACCAATAAGCCATGGACCAAAGGAAACCCCATTTTGGGTCCTCTACATAGTGGTCTTAGCCAAACCATAGTCCTAGGGCTAGTAGGTTTAGGGGACCATCTACATGAGTATCCCAAAAGATCAAGGGATCTAGGCTTGAAATTTGAGTTCAGGGTTGTGAGTGATTGTGAGTGTAGATGAGTGTAGATGAGTGCCTTAGCTCCAGACCAACACCCAATGTCAACCCTAAGGTTCAGCAATCCTAAGGGTGGCTCATCTTGAGTTTCCCCCATAGTGACCCCACCTACTAAATATTTAGAGGTTGAGAGCAATAAGTGGAACTTCAAGTTGAGTAAAGAAGAGGGTAGAATTTCTAATGATGAGGGTTCCATGTCTAGTTTTCTAGGAATAGTCAACAGGAAAAGTCCTATGGCTAGACCCTAGGCTATTAAAGAGGAAAAACTAAACCTCAACCAAAAATGAGGTCAACAACGCGGGATCGGACGGTGTGTGGTCATCGTCCCCAATGGCTTAGGCTGAGAGCCATTCACCCTCAAGGATTATGATCTTTCTCATTTCTCAACCAAATTAAGTGAAAATATTTATAAAATGCTCATCTTCGTGAGACAAACACATCCATACGGTTAATGTGTCATGAAATCAAGCCCAAGTAAATGAAGAATCAAAATAAGCTCGGGAGGAGGAGAAGTTTTATACCTTTGCTCTGAGAAGGGAGGCTTCAATCATAGGTGCTCAGCATGTTCGTTAAGGTCCAAGGAGGCTAGTGATTAAGCCTCTTGATGTGGTGTAAGGCCTATGTATGAATTCGACCAAGCTTGATTCCAGGTGTTGGTATAGAGCTATGGTGGAGGCTATTTCAGAGGGTAATTTGATGGGGCTTTGTCTTCTCTTACTGTTGTGAAGGTGTGGGCACAAGCAATTGAATTTTGGTGTAGTTTTGAGAGATGTCCTATTTCTGCCCTAATTTTTACGCTCAATATTAGGGTTATACAGGGGGAATCAAGGTAGTGGAGTGATTGGAATGTGTTGTGGAGGTCTCAAGGAAGCTCTGTGAGTGTTTGTAAAGCTATTAACATTTTGCTACACTCCTGACTCTCAAAGCCCTTGTCTTCATCTTTTTTTCTGCTCAATTTCCTAAAATAAGTTACAAGACTTTTTGAATTAAATAAATCCTCCCATAACATGTTTTATAAGCATGGAAGTGTCATAAGAAACCAAAGCCGAGCCCCCAAACATGCATGAAAGGCCAAATAAAGTCTCTAATATCTCATGCTAAATAAGAATAGATGAAAAACCTCATAACACATATCCCAACATTCTTGCAAGAGGAGCCAACATCAGCTCAAAACTACATTTTCAATTATTCCAACTTGCTTCTGAACAAAAAAGAGAAAAGAGGAGCTAGCATCGTCTCAAAGCCATGTTTCAACCTTCTTATTCACAGTAATAAAAATATGTCATAATTTCATCTCAAGCAAGTAGAGAAAAGAGAAATACTTATATCATGCTATATTTTCACCATTTTAAGCAAGTAATCAAGCCCAATTCCTAGAACATGCTCATACTTCCATCTCTAGATGCTGGAGTAACAAGCCTTTCAAAAATATAAGTGCAACACTAAGCTAACATGCCACATTATCCATTGCACAAAGCTAATAGAGACTCGACAGAGAGCAAAACCAATAGGCAAGGAACAAAAGGGAAAAAAAGTACCTCCTCGAAGCAAAAAGAAAGTAACACATGAACTTTAAAGGCACTCCACAACTTCAATTCCTCCTCCAACAGCAAGAGGAAACCAATTCAAGCACCAGAAAATTAAGGAAGTGACAAAAGAAAATGACAGAGTTTCCTCCGTTAGAGATTTTTGGCATACTCCTAGGGCTACAAAACCAAGCTCTAATAAAGGAGAAGAATGATTAAGAAGATATGACAGAGGGATAGAGCGCAGAGGATAGAATCCTTGTAGAGGCCATGCTTTGCGGCAAGGGGAGTCGAGAACAGAGGATGAGATACGATCCTTGCGAGGCGAGCGCGGAAACGAGACCCCAATGACACAAAGGAGTGGGCCAGGCGAAACCGAGCGAACCGTGACTAAGGCAAAGATCCACGAGCGTGAGAGGAAGAAACGGGAGGGGGAAATAAAATTAGGTTAAGGATTTTTAATATAAGTTATTAATTATAATAATAATATTAAAATATTATTTATTATTATAATTAACATTTAAATATGTCTTTTCCCCAAGACGTGTCGTCGCAATGAACGAAAGTAATCCAGAGTCGTCCGGGCAACCACGTCATCGATCGGGTCAAAAACTCGTCGCGGTTCGAATCCTATCAAAACTTTGGTATGAGTTCAATAAAATAGGATGGTGCAGAGGATGACAACGCCAAATCAACGAGTATAGCTAATCCTAAGGCCGACAGTCCTATAGGAATACTCCATGAGTTCCTTCAGAATAGCCTTACCTGCTAAGCAATAGCGGTCAAAACTATTATATGGAACATCAAGTCGAGCGAAGAAAAGTTTAGAATTGCTAACGGGGAAGGCTCCTTCACTAGTTTTCTAGGAATAGTCGACGGAAAGGTCCTATGGCTAGATCTTAGGCTACTAAGAAGGGAAAAACTGCACCTCAACCGAAAGCGAGGTCAACAAAGAGGATCGATGTTTGATTGGTAGTCATTAAGGTCCTTTTTTAGATGTCTTGAATAGATCACAATGCATATGTTTCGATGGGTGCACCTTCTTGGACGTAAGACCTGAGATGACCAATATGGTTGATTGTATTTTAGAGTTTCAATGACATGAGCATTGATGGTTCAACACACTATTGGATTACTACTAACATTAGCTTCATGGAAGTGACACATGATTGACCATAACTATAGGTGTCAATACATTTTTCTCTTGCTTATTAGTATTAGCAAGATTGGATCAACTAGGTTGGCATTCTTATGTGAAATTCACCCACAGGAATATGGAGTGTGTTATATGCAACATGTTTCTTTATCATTTTGGTCATTGAAGGTCCCACCCTTTAGTACAATGGATAACATCTGTGTGGTTAAAAGTTGGTTATTTTATACATGTGTTATTTAAGTTGAGATCTCTTAGCTAAATGAGGCTAGCTAAAACATGCCCTTAAGAATAGGATTTTCTTAGGCAAACAAATTGAGATATTATTGAGTCTAAGGCTTACTTCTTTGTTTATAAAGCTTTCTAAAATGTGAAATTATAGGGTTATGTCCTTGCTTGAGCTATGCATGGGATTGATAGGCGTTGTTGACCCGATGAAGAATATACATGGGACCCATGGAGATATTAGGCTAGCCTAATGCTATGTATGAGACTTATGGAGTTATAACCTAACTTGAGGATGCCAAATTTTATGTTCCCCTCATATTGAATTTATCTAAGATGTTACTTGGATAAATCTTTAAAAACCAGAATTAATTTGAGGATGGTTTGAGGATGGGCTTTGCAACCTTACATTATATGCGAGGTGTTCTGAATATGAATATTATTTATGAATTCTTATTTATATGGTTTCATGCCAATGCATGTAAGCATATCTTATTGCAAGCTGTGCTATCATGGCTTAAAGGTTAAGAGTTTGGGGTTTACCACTCTACTAATATATATTCTTAGAGGGATGACTTATTATTTTGATATTAACTGAGATTATTGTTGACCTCATTTTTGGTTGAGGTCTAATGTTTTCCTCTTTAGTAGCTTAAGGTCTAGCCATATGACTTTCTTGTTGACTATTCCTAGAGGACTAGAAAAGGAACCCTCACCAATAGAAAGTCTAAACCCTTCTTCGCTCAACTTGAAGTTCCACATGTTGGTCCTAACCTCTAGCACTTAGTAAGTAGGGTCAGTGTGGAGGAGCTCAAAGGGAGTCTCCCATAAGATGGTCAGACATTAGGACTAACTATGAGTGATCTGGTTTTTGTTGGGCTAACTCACACACACACTACCCCTCACATACCCTAAAACCTTAAGACCCCTTAGTTTAGTCTCTTGGCTCCTTTTGGAAAGCTAATATGAATGACCCTATACCCCTAGTCTTTGACTTAGAGGGTTAGAACCAACATATTGAGCATCAGAATGAGTCCTCACATGGATCCTATTGGTTTGGTATGGCTTCATCGCTTGTTGGCCCATTTTAGCCCAAAATCCCAAAATTACCAAAATACCCCTAAAACACTTTTTTTTGTCAAAAATCCCAAAATTATACAAAATACCCAAATTTGTCTAAATCTCAACACAAACCACTTCCCACTACCTAAATTGACCAAAAGTTGCAAAATTTCCAAAATACCCCCAAAAATTGCCAAAATTACCAAAATGCCCCTCATGACCTAAAAATTCCAAAAATTCTCAAAAATTCCAAAATCATCCCAAATATTCCCAATTTCAATTTTTTATCATCAATTTAAACATATTTTACTAATTTTACCTAATTTGACCAAAAGCCTCCATTTACCTTTAAAGGCCCAAATGACCCCAAATTTTGATCCAATTGAAAGCCCAATTTCATTCAAATAAAAAAGGACCAATTTTGACCATATGCTCAAATCCACCAAATTAACCCACCAATTCAATTCAAAATCACTTGAAATTTTTATCAAGCCATCATGACATATTCCTAAACTAAAATCAACATTTAATTTTGATTAGCCCAAATTCAAATTCAAATTAATTGCACCCACACCATCCCTACAGCAAGAGAAGAAGATCACCCACAAAAGCCCCATCACTAGAGCACCGTAAGGTGGACTTCGATGAACCCCCTAAATTGGCTTTGGTTAAAATCATACCTAGGCAATTCACCACAGCTTGGGACTTCATTTGGGAGCACTTTGGACTCAAGACAAGCTTCCACAAGCATCCGATCGAGGGTATTACTCTTGGACCAAGGTAAAGAAATTTAACCCTAAATTAATTATCATTAATTCTCCATCCTTATAGGATCAATTTAAGGCTTGATCAACCATATGGATGTGATCTACTTGTCAAGACGAGCATTTGAAAAAAAACACTCAATTTTGTTGAGAATCGAGAGAAATATCAAGCTTTGAAAATGGATGATTTTCGGGCTAGCTCTATCGGGGACGATGACCGAACACCGTCCGATGGAGCGTGTATCCATCAGATGACTTTGATCAAGTCGGACGAGCCTTTAGCGGTTTTCCAAACTAAGACCAGAAAGTAGTTGGCTAGAATTAACCTTTAAGTTGTTTTTGCTACGAAATCTTCTGAGAACTTTTTCCACCTTTTTGTGGGATCGACAATTCAGACTCATGTAGAGCATTATTTTAAGAAAGTGATACATACACTTACGTAGGAACCCTGAAAATTACGAGAAGATTGAGATTTAAAATAAAATTATCATCAATTTTTTCATAGTTATTGCGGTTGTTAAGCTTTTCTGGCACCGTTGGAGGGGAAGAAAAGAACAAAGAAAAGAAGTGCCAGTAAAAAAACTAAAGGATAATTTTAGTTGAACCTGTAAGCTTAGATTTGAAAATATTAGTAGCACTTAGTAATTTTAGTTACCGTGTAAATTTATAAAACAAAAAAAAGAAAGTAAATCCAAAAATACCAAAAATGTTTTTGATATTTATCCATTAGTTAAACCTTGAAAATGGAATGCGTAGCTCAAAAGCTACAAACCTTGAACCTTACTATTAAGAGCTGGAGAAAACTGTTAGGAGGATTAGAAAACAGAGAAGACCTAAAAAAATTGTTGTAGAAAAGGTAGATCATCCTGTTAATGAGGATTCAAACATTAATTATGATGTTAATGGACCTTTGAGGATTAAACAAACCCTACGGTGGATGAAATTTATTCAAGTATACAAACTCATGCCAGAACAATCATTACTTTTAAAATTAAACCTGAAATAATTGAGATGGTACAAAATAATCAATTTGGTTGATCTCCATCTGATGACCCTAACATACACTTAGCAAGATTCTTAGAAACTTGTGCTATATTTAGATGTGATGGTGTTTCTAATGATGGTGTTAGACTTAGACTTTTTCTTTCTTCTCTGATGGATAAAACTAAGATGTGACTCAATTCATTAGCACCGGGTTCAATCAGAACATGGGGAGATCTAGCCCAAAAATTTATAGCTAAGTTGTTTCTACCATTTAAAATGGCTAAGTTGTGGAACGATATCATTTCAATCTGTCAGCATGACGAGGAATCAATATATGAGGCATTTGAACGATTTAGGGAACTTCTTAGAAAGTGTCAACATTACGCATTACCTGATTACTTATTATTCAAAATTTTTATAATGGATTAGTTGCATCTTTGAGAGCGATCATTGACACTGCTGTTGGAGCTTCACTCATGTCAAAACTATTTGAAGAGGCTTATTCTTTCATTGAAAAGATGACCACGAACAACTTCAATATCCATCTGACAGAGTGAATCTTAAGAGAGTAAAGATTCATGAAAATGATGTACTTACAATCTTAAATTCTCAAGTTGTAGCGATTGAAAGAAAATAGCATGATTCAACCTCAAGGACTATCAGTTAATGAGAAAAATTCATTTGGTCAATTAGTTGACCGAAATCCCTAAGAAATCATCCATGTAATAAACAACAGAATATATAATCCTTATTCTAATTATTAAAACACAATTTGAAGGAATCACCTTAATTTCAATTGGAACAATAATTCTGGAGAAAAACCAATCAGTGGGAAATAATCAAATTAACCCTATGAATAATTGAAATAATTAAGGAACTTCTAATGTTAGTGCTTATCCACAATAATTTAATCCTAAGCCACAGTTTAAAGAGAAGAAATTATCATTAGAAGAGGTTGTTCATCAGAGGAGAAATCAGCTGCATAACAAAAAGATTGCAATTAGGAACATTGAAAATCAACTAGGACAGATAGCTTCTACCCTTAGCAGTCATCCTCAAGGGATGCTTCCTAGCAATACTGAGGTGAATCCAAAAGAGAAGAGAAATGAACAAGTAAAGAAAGAGTAAAACTTAAATTTGTCGGGCTGACAACGTTAAAAAAAGTCCTTCGTGGGAAACACCTCATGGTTATCTTTGTGTTAGTGCGTTGTGTTTATGTTAGTGAGAGTGTTTGTTTGTTGTGATTGATTAGTTGTTAGTGATATGTTGGATATTGACTGTGGATGTTATGTGTGAGAATAGATTGACTTTTTGAATTATGTGTCATGAGGGATATGATTCTTTAACTTCTCTTCTTGACTAGACTTGTTTATGCTCTCTTGTAGTACTAAGATTGACGAGTCCACTACTACTCAGTTCTCAATCAGAGCTAAGCATTACTTGAGACATGAGAAGTTTGGACATTGGACAGTTCTATCTCAATTCTGTTACTTTCTTTGTCTGGCATTTTTGTCATTAAGTAGGGTCATGAACCTATTTGATGGGTAACCTGAGGATGAGTTACACCATCTTTAATCAGTTAGAGGTGCATAAATTAAAAGATAAAATGATACTTGAGGTTGGCGACACTTTAGTCAACATAGCAGGATAATGTGATTAATGGGGTAAAACATATCAAGTTAATGAGAAGCACCCATTTGATCAGTGTAAGGAGTTCGTTAGAAATTAGAAGTAAAGTAGGGGGATGAGATGAGAAAGAGGATGAAATAACCTCATTTATTTTATTATTTTTGATGTATGTGTTACAAATGAGATTGAGGATTTAAGAAAGGATTAAACTACTCATTTAAATGATGAAAACAAAAATAGGAGCGAACACTTGGGCCTATGGGACTAATGACATTAAAATGCTAAAACTGAGATTGGCGCTTAGGTGCCCAAAACTAGGCGCCAAAGTGTTGGTCATAACATCTTGATGTGCCCCTAGTGTGTGCTATTTTTTCTGCGTATTTTATGTCAATTTAATTCCCTTAAGATGGTGTCAAAAACTTGACCCGACCTGAAGTTACGCAGTAATTTAGTTTTCAAAAATATGACAAAAAAATTGACCCAATTTATATGAAGTATTTAATGTGCAAAGTTTAAATGTTAAATAAAATATATAATTTAGTTCTTACACTATGGGTTCTACGCAAGTACATGTATCACTTCAGGTAATACAATGTTTTGCTTAAAAACCCGAATATCGATCCCACGAAGAAGTGAGGTAAGATGTCCTTAGTCAAATTCTAATGTACTACTATTAATCCTTAGTTTGGAAAATCAATTTAAGTGGTATTTCTAACAAGTATTCTTAAATGTAAGTCAAAAATTTAAAACAAATAATAACTATTCCTAAATGAAAATATTAATTCTAAAGATATTCTTTTTTGAATGAATTGTTTTGGAAAATTTTGAGATATTAAAAAATGTTATTCTAATGTAGTGAATTGGATAATGTAAATGAATGAGATATATTAAATATTGTATGTGCCAAATAGGAGCAATTTTAATTCTCGACCCTCAAGCAAGTATTATGGAGAATCGTTGGCTGGTCTTAGGTTTAGTCTCTAAATCCATTGTTAGGCTGGGGGGATACTGGCTCTAACTCCAGAGCTACCACTTCCCTTCCCTTGAAGGCTAACTTTCGCTTTAGTTTTTAAGCACTAAGACCAAATTGACGATTTTAGTCTATCACCCTAGAATCTCCAACTCTTTGCTCAGTAATATATATATTTCTCTATTTATTTGCACTCAACTCCCATGGACTTCACCATCCATGGAATTTGAATTTGGTTCCATATTGCTGAGAATTACACTGGCCTCTCGGGTCTTAATGCAATTACAAGAAATTTTAACACTACAAAAGGACCATTATTGTAATGTAAAGGAAGTGCAAGTAAAAGTCATCACTTTTATAATCAAAAATTCTTCTAACATGCATCCCAATATCCTAAACATGAGTCCTATTCATTACAAAAGAAAAGTAAAAATAAAACATTAGAATAATCTTCTGATGTCACTATTTTCTAATAAAAAAAAGAGTAAGAAAGATACATCACAAAGAACAAAGAAAACACAACGGAAAACTTCTTTTCATCAAAGCATATCTACTAGATAAGTGTTTACAAAATCATAAGATAATGAAGAACACAATACTTGGTTTTTTCCCTTAAAACAAAGATAAAAATCTCTCCCACAAAGTCTCACGCTGATCCATGAAATGGTAGTACATCTCGTTACAGTTTCTTTCAAAATCCCCTCTCCAATCTCACCAAAAAGGGAGAAACCTACATTTCTACTCTTATTCTAAGATCTATAAACATTCTTCATGTTTTTCCACTCACACACGCAACCTTTTTCAACATAAAATCACTCATCCCCTCTCATAGCTATCCAAAAAGGTAGAAATCTACATTTCTACTCTTATTCTAAGATCTATAAACATTATTCACGTTTTTTCACTCACACATGCCACCTTTTTTGACATAAAATTACTCTATTATAGTGTAGGGACAAATTTCGCAAGAGATACCTCAAGCAACATTCCAAAAAGCGTTCAAATACAATGAAACTCGGCCATAACCACCCAAAATCACGTCCAAGCTATCTTAGGCGTCGTCGGCACCATTCTTGGCGCCATAGGCTCCATATTTTTTTCATTCTTTGGATTCGGGTGCAGTCAACACCGATTTGGGCGCCTTCGGTGCTGGTCTGCAGTAGCTCTACTATTTCGCTCCGTTTGGCTTCGTTTCAACACTGTTTGGCCCCGTTTCAACATCGTTTCATTCATAGCAGATAGACCTACAAAATAAGCATGAAAACAACCTTCTTTAAAGTTTGATTTCATTCAAAAATGTGTGAGAAGTGTGAAAAAGATTAAGCATAGAAAGAAATATCGAAATATGTCAGGACATAATTTTTTTTCTTGTTCGTTTTTGCTCCAATTTGAATTGTTTTTGCTTCTTTTTCTCCAAAACTCCATTTTCTGTACCTGAAACCAAAAATATACAAAATAACTTCTTTTAAAATGTAATATTATTAAAAATCATTAAAATTGAGCATAAAACATATATGAAAAAGTAAGTAATTTGTAGTTGTATCAAAATCTCCCAAACTTAATTGTTACTTATCCTCAATTAACACTTTTACTACATAAAAATATAACTTATGGTACATAGTTTAACTTCTTAATTTTTATAATTCGTTCTACTAAATATAATAGCACAACCTAAAAATAATTTTTTACAACTTAAATCAAAACTGAAAGTGTAAGAATGCTTAGTAGTGAAGTCTAAGGTTTTTGATTCTCTATTCATTTTAAGAAGAATTACAATTTTTCATAATAAACCTATTTAGAATAGACATATGAAAAAGAATGTTATGAGACATTTATTAGTAAAGATGTTAATGCTCAAATACAAGTTTAGACAATGTAATAAGGTCTTCTTCCTCAAATTGACTCAAGTGAAGCCAATTTTTTATTAGGCATCTCCTCAAGCTTCTCCTCACATACTTTTTTTATGTGAAGATTACTATATTTGGATAACCTTTAATGATTTTGAACTTCACTATCCTCTTCTTAATGTTAAAAACTTTTCACATTCCTTCACTTTATAAATTCATATTAGCTTTGAAGATTTTTCATAAAGAGCAATTCTTTTCTTCTTACATGAAACCTAAGATTCTTAATACTTCAAACATACAATCTCATTTACTTTAAATAGAAAAAACATAGTCTTACTCTTTCGTACCAAACATCTTAACTCAATAATTAACTTTCATTATTGAAAACTTTTACTTAAGTATACTATATATTTAGAAACACAAATAAAGTTATCTAAAGTCAGCCTCCAACACTGAAAGCCATGTCAAATTAAATTTTGAAAATATAGCTAATTGAGGACAAATAAAATTTAGTTTCTTTCTTTTAAAAGAAATTTTTTGTCCGCCCAACTTGAATTTTAAAATATTTTGCAATTAATTTCATAAAATGTCGCAGGAAGAAAAAGAAAAGTTGAATCTACTTACTACTACAACATCCTATCAAATTCATATACATTCATAATCAGAATATAATGACTACAGGTGAAAGGAAATCTAGCCTAAAACATGCCAGCAATAATATTAAACTAAAAGGAAGTATACTAACTTTAAAACTTTACTTTTCTTCGTATATCTAAACTTGATTTTTAACATGTATAGCATTTAGTACAGAAGATATAAGTAAGAAGAAAAACAATTTAGAAAATCTATCCACCAAAAATGTCTATCAAAAAGTTCTACAATTATTTATCAGGATAGAAAAAATTTAGTAGAAAGTAAATCTAAACTAAAAATACTTGATAAAATTGAAAGAAACGTCTAACAAGCATAACATGTATCGTCATAGGAATATATATGTTTATGTGTTCTCCAAATCATTATATTATTGTAACACAAACACAAACATATGATAAATGAGGTCAGTTCTTCCTTTAACTCATCCTATCTCACTTACTTCCAATTTCTAATAGAATCGCTACACAAATATATTGGATAATTATAAAAGATTTTATAAATTCTAATCTGAAAGATATGATTATCTCTAATATATTGGTTCTTGAGCACCAACCTCAAGCATCACAATATCTGTTAATTAAACATCTTTAGTAGTTATAAGGATAGTGTAAATTCGTCTACATGTTACTCATCAAATAGCTTAGCTACTCCTATCAAATGAAAACAATGTCAAAGAAAAGAAGTAACAAAATAGAGATGGAATTATCAGTAATAAATTCATGTCTCTTATAAAACTCAAGTCCTGCTGAGACTTGAGTTGAAGTAAACTTGTCAATCCAACTGCAACAAGAGAATATACAAGTCTAACCAAAATAAGAAATTAAGAAATCACCTCTCTCATGACGCACAAAAAGCAAATCAAACGACTAACAATCCAAACATCTACCAATTACAATCAAACTGATCAATCCACACTAAAGCAAAAAAAATACAACACTAAGAGTCATAACTCTTAAGCAAACTAAATCAAACCACACTGATAACTATGGGTTGCCTCCATAAAGGATTTTGTTTAACATCATCAGCTTGACAAATGATTCCTCCTGGATCAAAATTCCATTTAAGTAATCATTAATCAATCACACAATCTTTTCCAGATCCAGGGATTCCTACAAAGTCCTCGAATTTAAAATTTTCTTTCAGATCTTCCTTTTCAGATTCATTCATATCCTTGCTCCTCATATTTCTTCCTAGATTCAATATTCTTCTTGTGATTTTCTCAATTTTCATATTAATATCATCCTTAAATTTTAAACGAAATGGATCTTTATAAGATACTTCATGATCTCAAAAATTTATGATTAGATTACCTCTAGATAATTCAGATTCTGGATCAAATTCTTCTTGGTTACTCTTTTGTTCAGTGTTGTCTTTCAATTTTTCCCCTTGATACTAAGTAAATGCTAGAGGTGGTCTTTCTATATTTATCTTAGTTGAGGAAATAAGTTTTCTAATTCCTTAGGAATTTCTTCCATTGGTCCTTCAATCTCCTTATCCTCTTCTCTCAGCTCAAAGTTCTTTTGAAACATATCCTCAAATTCTATTCTAAATATTAGTTTGGTAACTTTATATTGCTTATCATTCATCTCTTTAGGGTTTATCTCAGGGCCACTAGGTAAAATCTCTGGGAGATAGATGTTAACTACATTAATAATTTGCCCTAGTTGGTTTTTTATATTCCTTAGTGCGACCTCTTGATTTTCCAACTTACTTGTCATTTGAATCACAACCTCTTCTAACATTAATTTCTTCTCCTGATCCTGTGGGTTGAAGTTAAATTGAGGATGATTATTAAATGAGATAATAATTCGCCCCAATTAATTTTCCATATTACTTATTACACTCCCTTGACACTCCAACTCACTCTCCATTTGAATAATATCTTCTAATAAATCCTTATCCTCATTATGGGGGTTGAAGTTAAAATTATGAGGAAAAGAAAGTTCATCATTATAATAGTCATGATTATTCTTACTAGATGTCCGATTAAATTGATTATCTTTCAAAAATTTTCCTTCTTCTCTAAAATTAATATTTCTGTTAAAATTCAAATGATTTTCCTAACCTGGATTGTAATAATCGGAAATAAGGATCGTATATCTCATGGCTCGTTTCAAAATAATTAGGCCTAATCAATTGTCCAAATGAATTTTACTTAATAAAAGGGGGACCTTGAGGATAACTCTTTATATATTGATCTAACTTCCTCTCAATATCTATTACCTAAGAAATTAAAATAGTAAGCATATCTTCCAGAAAATTCACCACTTTCTTGGGGTTTACTCTTTCAAAGCAACTAGCATTATAATTCAAATCTGAATATTCATTATATTGTTGATCCGCCATTTTTAAATTAAATTCGTGAACTCTTTTCTGATTCATCATCCACCTAAAAGTTCTCCTAAATCAGAGTCGTAAAATCAAAGACCTGCAACTCCTAAACTACGCATACAAATTTAAAGACGTAACTAATATGGTAGATATAAAAAATATTTTTAGTATTTTTAATTTTCTTTAAAATAAAGACACAATAACTAAAGACACTAGATAAAAATATTATAAATTCTAAATCTAAGACTTGCAGGTTTAACTAAAATTCTCCTAACGTTCTTACCGAAGATTCCCCAGCAATGGCGCCAAAAACTTGAGGCACCCTTGGTGTGTGTTGTTTTATCTGCATGTTTTATGTCAATTTTATTCCCTTGAGACGCCGTCAAAAACTTGACCTGGCCCGAAGTTATGCAGTAATTTAGCTTTCAAAAACATGGTCAAAAACTTGATCAAATTTATATTAAGTATTTAATGTACAAAATTTAAATGTTATATAAAATATACACAAATGCACATATCACTTCAAGTAATATAGAACTTTCTTTAAAAACCCTTGTATCGATCCCATGAAGAAGCGAGGTAAGAGGTCCTTAGTCAAATTCTAGTTTGTTGCTGTTAGTCCTTAGTTTGGAAGTTCAATTTAAGTGGTTTTTCTAACAAGTACTCCTAAATGTAAGTCTTGAGTTCAAAACAACTAATAGCTATTCCTAAATGAAAATATTAATTCAAAAGATAACGCTTTTTAGATGAATTGGTTTTGAGAGTTTTGAGATGTTAAAAATGCTATTCTTATGTAGTGAATTTAATAACGTAAATGAATGTGATACATTAAATATTGTATGTGTCAAATAGGAGCAATTTTAATTCTCTACCCTCAGTCAAGTGTTATAGAGAATCACTGGCTAGTCATAGGTTTAGTCTCTAAATTCGTGTTTAGGCTAGGAGGATACTGACTCTCACTCCAGATCTCCCTCTTTCCTTCCCCTTAAGGCTAACTCTCGCTTTAGTTCTTAAATACTGAGACCAAATTGGGTATTTTAGTCTGTCACCCTAACATTTCAAATTATTCACCCAATAATATATATTTCCCTATTTATTTGCACTCAACTCCCATGAACTTCACTATCTATGGAATTTGAATATGGTTTCACTTTGTTAAGAATTACACCGCCCTCTCAGATCTTAATGGAATTACAATGAATTTTAATAGTACAATAGGCCATTATGGCAATGTAAAGGAAGTGCAAGTAAAAACCATCATATTTATAATCAAAACTTCTTCTAGCATGCATCCCAATATTCTAAACATGAGTCTTATTCATTACAAAAGAAAAGTAAAAGGACAACAATGACACAATCTTCTCATGTCACTATTTTCTAA
Source organism: Phalaenopsis aphrodite (assembly GCA_003013225.1). Taxonomy (NCBI): domain Eukaryota; kingdom Viridiplantae; phylum Streptophyta; class Magnoliopsida; order Asparagales; family Orchidaceae; genus Phalaenopsis; species Phalaenopsis aphrodite. The sequence goes on from NEWO01000317.1 coordinate 339,535, forward strand.
TAAAAAGAGTGAGTAAGAAAGATACATCACAAAGCACAAAGAAAACATAACAGAAAACATCTTTTCATCAAAGCAAATCTACTAGATACGTGTTTACAAAATCATAAGATAATGAAGAATACAATACTTAGTTTTTTCCCTTTGAAAGAAACATAAAAATCTCTCACACAGTCCCCCACTGATCCATTCAATACTAATATATCTCTTTACAGATTTTCACAAAATCCCCTCTCCAAACTCTCCAAAAAGGTAGAAATCTACATTTCTACTCCTATTCTAAAATCTATAAATAATCTCCACATTTTTCCACTCACACACACCACCTTTTTTGAGATAAAATCACTATATTATAGCATAGGGACAAATTTCCCAATATATGCCTCAAGAAACATTCCAAAAAGCGTCCAAATACATTGAATCTCGGCCAAAACCGCCCAAAATCGCGTCCAAGCTGTCTTGAGCACCGTCGGCACTGTTCTTGGTGTCGTCAACTCCATATTTTCATCATTCTCTGGGTCAGGTGCCTTTGGCATCTGTTTGGACGCCTTCAGTGCCGGTCTGCAGTAGCTCTACCGTTTCGCTCCGTTTCAGTTCTGTTTCACCTCGTTTCAGTTGTGTTTCATTTCTAACAGATATACTTACAAAATAAACATGAAAACAACCTTTTTTAAAGTATAATTTCATTCAAAAATGTGTGAGAAGTGTGAAGTAGATTAAGCATATAAATACATCGAAATGTGTTAGATTAGTTTTTTTTTCTTGCTCGTTTTTTTCTCCAAATTGAACCGTTTTTGCTTAATTTTCTCCAAAACTTCATTTTCTGTACCTGAAACGAAAATTATACAAAATAAATTCCTTTAAAGTGTAATATCATTAAAAATCATTAAAATTGAGCATAAAAAATATATGAAAAAGTAGATAATTTTTAAGTGTATCACACCTAGACTCTCAAATTACGACGCCTAAACACCTGGTTCACGGGTTGATGTTTAACAGCCGCAAGGCTAAAATTTGGTCATTTTTTACACGTCTTCTTGCTCGACTCCACACATGCGATTTGTGGGTGATTCTTAGCAGGTTTTCTTCTTCCCAAATCAAGCTCAATCTTTAGGTTTCCAAGCATAAGATTCAACTTCTTAAGGTAAATTTTATAGCTTAAGCACTACATTTCCTTTTTCATCTGGGGATTCGAAAGAATTCGAGGAACATGGGAAGAAGAGGAAAATGATTGAGGGGGAGATTAATTTACTTCATTAACTTTCATATTGATTCATTTTAGTCCACCCAAAGTCTTCTGATATCATTTGAACCTTTGAGTGTTGCCAGTTATGGCTCCCAAGCTTAGTGATCGAAGAGTTAAAGCCACATTTGATAAGAAATTCATTAACTCCAAATCCCAAGAGAGATACAATGAAGTCTTGTTACCAAAGAAGCTGAAAGCTGAGCGGGGATTCATTAGCCCAGGGGCCAAGTTAAATGTATGATAGTGACTAGAAATTGGGAAACTCTTTGCTGCACCACCGATGTAGCAGTAATTTCAGTGGTCAAGGAGTTCTACGCTAACCTCCATGGTATACATAATGATTCAGTTTTTGTATGGAAGAAGCAAGTGGAATTTACCCCATCACACATCAATGCCTTATTTTCTTTGGGAGATATACCGATATGTTACTATTTAAACTTTGCCCTTACTGAAGCTGAGCTGGATGAAATCATCAGACTCCTCACAAATGGAGAGGGAACTTTGAAGGTTAGAAATGAGTCAAAAGTAATTTTTTCTTCATCAAAATTAAATGCACCTTCCACGGCTTGGCACTACTTCATCTCTCCCAAGCTCTTTCCTTCTTCCAACCTTAGTGAGGTGACAAGGGAGAGAGAAACCTTGAACTACTGTATCCAAATTGAGAAGACCATTGATATTGGAGCACTGATTTATCACACCATCTTGAATTTTTTAAAAGGGGGATCTATTGTGGGTCGGGACGTCCTTCCACTATTTTTGCCCCTTGCATGCAATCCCAGGTTGATTATAGTAGTTGGGAAAAACTGTTGCCATCATTAAATCCTATTAACCGATCAATTGTGATGATGTATAACAAACATGTTATGGTTGGACATGGAGCAAGTTCTTCTTGGGGCCCTTTTTCTAGAACTTCCACATCTTCATCACACCCACGACCTTCATCCAGCATGACAGCCATGGCTGAGAAAGTGAAGAAGTGGAAGAGCATGTTGAGTATATTCAGACTTCACTATATGATCTTGTTGGCCATTTGATTCATTTGGACTAGCAAAATAAATTCTAGGCAAATCATGCTACAAAGTTTCAGGCTACTTAGGTGAATATGTATATGAAGAATAAGTGGATTGATGAAGACTCATTAGATGAGTTTCCACTCTGCCCAACTTACCAGATATATGAGCCAAGAGAGACCACGGAGGAAGATTCACCAGAAGAGGATGAAGAGGATGATGATGATGAGGCGGATGACTTAGTGTGATAGTTCTTATGATCTTCTTTATGTTTAGTTTTCTGTATTGTGCTACATGATGTTGCTGCATTTTATTTTTATTTGTTTCCTGAAGAATTTTTAATTTGTCATTGTTCTAATTTGAAATATGTGTGGACAAAATTTGTTCTGGTTAGTTTATATTTTTATGCTGATACGTGCACTATCTTTAGACTTTTGTCTAGTTCAGTTTTTCTTCTAGCATGTGTAGTTTAGAATTATTTTCTACTGCATACTGTTATATGCTCTGGAATACCTGTAAATGATTCAGAGTCTTGTATGGTAGCATGTATTTCTGAGTTGTGATTTTTCTTCCTGCTTATATTTTTCAATACTTGATGCTATACATGTCAAAAATCAAGTTTGAGGGGGAGAAAAATCTTTATAAGAATTAAATTTTATTTGTTCTCAATAGATTAAGTATTATGTTGATTTCACTATAAAACAATTTGCGATATGTCGTGTTATCTACAAGGACAATAATTTTGATTTTGGGAATGAAATAGAAGATTTAGTTGAAATATTTGGTGAAAAAATATATGATAGAATTAAGGTATTTAGTAGAAGACAATAAAAAATGATTTTACTATTTACAGTTAAAAATATAATTGTATTTTTGAAAAATTAAGGAAACATAGATTTACACTTTAATAAGATTAAGACTCTGTTAAGACTTATCGTCAAACTAATACTATATTTTTCAAATAAAGGATGGTGATAAGTTTCTAACTTCAGAAGGAGGATAGTGAAATTAAAAGCTCTTTAAGGCGTGTTTAGATATAGTAATCCTCATATAAAAGCAAAGCATAAAAAGGATCCAGAATATAAGAAAAAAGTGAGTGAGAAGAAGCCTAATCAAAAATTGATTTCAATTGAATCCTCCTAAAAGGAAAAAGACTTGGAAATAATCCCAAATTTGATTTTATTTCAAAAAGTATTAGTAAAAGTTTTACAAATAGAGTTCTTAAATTCTAATTATATGCTTTCTAGAGATCCCAAGTTTAACATATTATAATTATTTTTAAACTAGATAGAAAATCAGGATTTCTAAGTTTAATACTAAATATTTTTATAACCTAGTTTAATTTTGATTCACTAAAACTTCTTCAAGGTTTAACTACAAAATTCCTGAAATAAAATTATAAGAAATCCTAAAAAAGCACACCACCTCAAATTAACATATTTAGTTTTAAAAAATTGGAATGTTATTTGAGGACAAGTAACTTTTTAGTTTGGAATAATTTGATGTCTTTAAAAAAACATAATTTCTTCTTTATTTTACACATGTTTTTGAATGAAACTACACTTTAATGAAAGATATTTTTATATTTATGTTGCATGTATAGTAGGTAGGAGCATTGGAACAAATTTGGATTGAATCGGAGCAAAACATAACAAAATAGAGCAAAGGTGTTGATTATGGTTTGGCGCCAAGGCGCCCACTTTTGGTTTTCAAGGTGTTGCAAAAATGTCTTGCCGCCAAGTTCTTGCCAATTATTTTAAGGTTGTTAACAGTTCAGACTGGGAGGTTGAAGAAGATTTAAAAAAGATTTGGCAGCTTCTGGTTAAAGGAGAGAGGCTGGTAGAAGAGGTTCGAGAGGAGTTCTAGAGAGAAGTGATCGAAATTCTAGAATTCTTCCACGAGAGTATGTAGGAGTAGGAACCCTTGTTAGAGAGAGATTAAAGAGAGAGAATTTGAGAGAATCTATAAGGGGTTTACGACAGCACATTGGGTAGCACTGTGGAAAACATCGTCTGGTGGAATTTGCTTGGGCAAAAGCTAAGTATCTTGTGTAATCTTATTTGATTATTGTTGTAAACACATATTTGGTTAATTTGCTTGGATTGAAAGAAGTTTTCTATGGTGCTTAACATGTGTAGTCAGTAGATTTCTTATCCTTTTCTCTTGTGATGGATAAGTTAGATTAGTAGGGTTCCGAATGCTTTGAATTGATTTTTAAATTCATGTGATGAATATATCTCTATACTTAATTTACTTGTTGTATTGATCATAAACTTGTTAAAATTTGTTTTGACTCATTAAGACTCGACAGAGCGGTGGTGAAACAACATAGAATATTCTCATTGTGCGAATTGCTATAAAAAATAAGTCATTGGGGCAATGCAACTTGGGGAAATAGGTTTTAATAGGTGTAAATTGGGCACTCTAGGGTGACGGGCTAGAATCCTAACCAATTAGATCTAGGGTTTAATGAATTGAAGGCAATGTAAAAAACTCCACCCAGTTCCAAAAACGTCAACCAAAAACTTCAACAACACCACCCAATTCTTCCATCTTCTCAGATCCCTCTACGTCCGCTGTCTTGATTCAAAATTGACTGGCCGCTTCAATGACTGCTCGCCATCCCATGTTCACGTTGTTCAAAATAAGACACCTCCAACCCAAAAAAAATTTGAATTTAAATTTGATTCTTGTACTTGATCCTTACCTGCTATTCCACTTTGGCTAAGTATGCGCATTGACAAAAGGCAATGTCAGAGGAATTTTATTATCCAGCCCTAAAAAACCTAACTTAATTCGGTACTAACTCTTGATCAGATGTGTGTTGGTCTTATCTTAAAAAAAATGTGCATTGGTACAATCCATTCAAATAAAAGAGTTTTATTTGCGCTCAAGCTGCTCGAGGGTAAATTTTAATTGCAGAATAAAATTTCCTAAAGAGGAGAAACTACATTCTGTCATTTGGCAAAAGAAATATACACGACAAGAAAATTATGAATCAAAACAATATCGACAATAAGATGCATACATGATTTCCTTTTTAATTGTCATCTGGTTAAGGCCTGGTGCATCATGGGATTTGGGATCATTTTCATCATAATCTTGGACACAAATAAACAACTTCTTTGTTAGAGACACTTAAAAGTTAAAAAAAGAGTTTTAATTTACAACTATGGATGAAATAGGAACAAACAAAAACCCTTTTTAGCAAAGACAATCGACTACTATGAACCAAGGCAAACAATTTTAAAGAAGAAAAAAATAAACAAAAGTCTTTATAACTAAAAGAACTCTGGTACAAGGCATCAGACTACATCCAAATAAAAAAAAAACAGATGGATTAATAAAATGCATAGTCATGCCCCTTAATGCTACACTATGCAAAAAGATAGAATAGAGGCCATTTAACAGTCAAACAGTCTTGCTATTTCAATAGAGCTTGCAGGGAAATAGTGTGCACACCTTAGGAACAAATCCAGTGTGCAATCCGTGATTCATTATGCCAGCTGCATGAGGGAAAAAAATTATTAAATTTGCATATCAAATTTTAGGTGTTAGAAATGTAAATACGTAAGAATTATGTGGTAATTTGCCTGAAAGATAATATTTTGATAACTTAGAACTAACACTGACCGCAACTTGTAGTCTTCCAAGTAAGGAATAAAAATGCAAACAGGCAGTAACACCTGAACTAGGTCAACATATGTGACTCCCCTCCTGGCCATTCGTGCCCATGTGTTAATACCTGCAACGAAACGATTCAAAAGGTTTTATAATCTTAATTCAAGATCATAACCATATTCAAACCGACTTGGGGTTGGCAGGTGAGCTCAATCAATTGAAGTCTGAAATCGCTTAACAAATACATCGTTAAACTTATGGCACAAGAATTAATTACTCCGAAAATGTCTTATAGCATAACACCAAAATAATGCATAAACTTAATCCACATACCTCTTGAAGCTTTGCCATTAAACAATGGTTTGAATTTTAGAAGAGGAGCCCTAATATTGGCCGTGCGATAGTGGATTATAATTTTAAAAGAGATTAACTTAGTCTTATTCAACTTGAACTTTTCTTTAGCAAACGAAGAGTCCCTACACCTGAACATTAATCAATGTTCTCGGAATTAAAAATTTTAGAAAGATAAACCTATGCGAACACAGCTGAAATAGGTCAAAAACCCCAATTGAAAGGCCTTCATTTTTTTCCCTTTATGTATAAGCAGGGCACCTACTTCTTACTGGATGACTAATCATAATCATCTCCTCCCTCAGCTCTTTCCTCAATTTCTTGAACATTAAGTTCGCCATCTCGCGATCTTGGGCCTCCATTCTCGCTATGATCCGTTGTTCCAAGAAAACAGGGGACTTCACCGCCACCTTCTCCGCCGCCTCCTTGCCCCTTACGCCCACCTCCTTGCAGCCATTTGCATAGTTCCTCCATCACTGCCCCAGATTATGCATGGGATTCTTCCAAAATATGAGCGGGTCAGCACAATGATGTCAATCTTCGCCGAAAACTTAAACAGAAATTACTTAGGTTGGGAATGCACCAAACGCTGCGGTGTAAAGCAGTTGAACATGGTCAATTAGTGAGCTTATTAAATCCATAAGTATGCTAGATGTGTTTACCTTTGTCTAGAATACTACCTTGAAAACATAGAAGTACAGCTGTTAAAACGGCTAGTTGTTCGCGAATAGTTCGTGTTCGGCTCGTTTATATACATACATACATACATATATATATAAATACATACATACATATANATACATATATATATAAATACATACATACATATATATATATATATATATATATATATATATATATACCCTTATTGTCTTATGACTACATGATTAGGGTTGTTAAAAGGACTCTTTGTTCGTGAACAGCTCGTATTTGAATCGATAAGCAAACGAGCCGAGCACGAACACACTTTTCGAGCTCAAAATATAAACGAGTCGAACACAAGAGCTGAGCATGGCTCACTTGTGTTTGGCTCGTTTACACCCCTACTTAGAAGAAAGGAGAGGGCAAATGATACTCTAAGCTTTGAGGAATCTAAAAAAAAAAAGAAATGATTAGAACCCTAAAAAACAACAATTTGATAAAAATGTAGAGTTAAGACAAAGCAGCTGGTCCACTAAAAATTAATTCATACGGACACCGCATGTAGAGATGCATGCGGTGTCCGATCTACACCTCTAATTACCATAAATATGTATTTTGGTGGGCCCACCTTAAAAAATTTTTTTTTTTTATCAGACTAAGGAGATCGGTTTTCGACGATGTAGATCGGACAATGCATGCATCTCTGCATGCGGTGTTTGTATGGAAATTTTTTCTGGTTCACACCTAAATAAGGATCAACTTCTTAAGTTGTAGGTATATAAGTTTGTGTGGACGAAAAATTTTCATTGATCTTACGGGGTGAAGGCTAGGAATGAAATTTTCTACGTAAATTTGATTTTGTACTTGAACGTATGATAACGTTAAAATACTGCCTCTAGTACTATTCTCATCTATTTTCTTAAATTTTTTCCGGACATCTTTACCCCCCTGTGGGCCCGTTTGGGATAGTTTAGTCGGTGCGATGTGTTTTGAAAGCATCGTTTGCACGTTTGATTACTGCGTTGGTGATGCTTATCGTAATAATCTGATCAATATTTCTTATACAACACGGTTGCGGGCTCAACCCCACTGCCCACGTTCGGTCGCATGACTGTTACGCTGTTGCCCCTTGTCCGACCTATCGGATGCCCTAGTGTTTTTGGATGAAATCTTTGAAATCTAAAATTTATGACTTGAGCTTTTCTACAATTTAGCACTATACACTGGGTATTTTATGCAAGTGCACGTATCGTTCAAGTAATATCGGATTTTTGAGTCTGGATTATCGATCCCACATGGAAGGTTGTTATTTTAAAAACTTAAGAAAATATTAGCTCATTAAAAAGAGTCTTAGTCTGGAACTAAAATTGATTTAAATTGTGCTTGTAAATTCTACCAAAATATCACTAAACCTATAGATTTACGCTAATGTTAAGTTTACTAAAGTCAAATAAGTTAAGAAAGAACAACTGATGAAAAATACCCTCGCCTTGCAATGAAATAAGTAATTTATGTCGGACTGCAACACCTAAAATATAGATTATAATTAATGACAAATATAACCGTTCATCTTCTTTACCCTCGTTTGAGTGTATAAATAAGTTACGTTCAACTAGGTATGTGTTTATGTCTGTCACCCTAGAAACCTCCATGTTACCCCAGTCGAAACCTATCTTCGTGCCTATTTGCACTGCCCAATGAACTACTTTTTCTTCACCCAATAATGCAATGTGATTTATATTAACTGTTAAAGTCATAGTCGTCTCAAATTATTATGGATTCACAATAAATTTTAATAAAACAATTGGCCAGATTGATATATAAACAAAACAAGAAGTAAAAAAACCATGAAAATAATAAGTAAAAACTCATTCTAAATGTATCAACATAGCTACACATACTGCTATTTCATCACAAGAGGAAGGTACAAAGGCTTACTCATAGTGCATAAAAAAACACTACAATCCGTTATCTTATAATAAAGCAAATTCATACACAATAAGTTTACAACTATTATAAGAAAATTTAGAAAGAAAAACTATCTTTCTCCCCGAGAAAAGAATTAGCAATTCCCCCCCAAATGAACAACATGTGCTCCTTGCACTACTTACAGCAATCCTTTACAACATCCTTGCAATTCTCTCCAAGAAAATGCAAACAAATACAAACCCTATCTTTAAACTCTATTTTCCAACACACTTAGACTCTTTCTTTGTTTCTCAAATGATTTCTCTCTCTGTTAGAACTTCTTCTTGATCCCAAGTGATATAGTTGTGTAAAAATTTTGTAGTTGACTCCGCTGTGCAACGGTGTCAAATGCTTGATGCAATATTTTATAAATTAGAAATTTAAGCAATTAATATTGGGCTTGTAATCAAGTATACATATTGTTATCAAATAATAAAGGACTTTCTATTTCAGCCTCAAATGTTGATCCCATGGGGAAGTTTTAAACTTGAAATGATAAATTTACTGGAAAATTCACAGAAAGTCAAAACGAAATTTCTGTCACTAATTTCGAATGTTGAGATATTATCAGAACTAAATTATTTAACTAATAAAAAAACTAAATTATAAATTTTAAACAGAAACTACAAAACTATTAAACTATGTTTATGTGATGAAAATTTCTTATGTGAAAAAAACATCTTTCCCAACACAATGAGATTTTAGTAAAATGAGATGAGATAAATGGTTTTAATATGTATTGTGCCAAATAGAAACAATTTTAATTCTCTACCCTGATACAATGTTATATCATTGGCTAATCCCAAGTTTAGTCCCTAAATCAGCGGTTAGGCTAGGAGGATACTGGCTCCCACTCCATAGCTCCCACTGCTCTTCACCTAAAGGCTAACTCTCGCTTTAATTTTTAAACACTAAGACCGAATTTGGGATTCTAGTCTATCACCCTAAAGATACTCCAATTCTACACCCAAAAAAGTATGTTTCCCTCTTTATTTGTGCTTAATTCCATGAACGAAATTCTCCTTCATGGAATTAAATGTGATCCTCACTCTGTTGTAGAACTCATACTCCATTTCCCGGATCATATGTTTCGCAACATATTTTAACAATGTAATTGGTTAGATCGAAAAGTAAATTAATTTCGAAGTTGAAAAATCATCAAAATTTATTTTATATTTTAATATTGGCACATCCATATTATCTCTTCATTTCACCAAATCTCAGAGTAGGGAGAAAGATAAAGTAAACTACTCAGACTTCATGAGAAAGATACAACAGAGCACAAATTTCATATATAAAAGAAAGTTCATACAACACTAATAAACAAACAACACTTATCTGAAACTCTTTCTCAAAGCAAATCCCTTGTAGCCTCTCCTAGGATATGTAGGAAGAAGAAATCTCTCACTTTTCTCCTTTACCAATAATCTTAGTGAAGAGTTCACACTTAATCTCACCACAAAACACTAAATTATAAGGACAATGGACTCTAAACGGTTGCGGAATAAAAAATGGAAGAATGTGTGATGCGTAGAAGGTTCAATTGGGATGATGAAATGTCAGGATGAGTCACTTTTCTGATCAATTTTGGCCCAAATAAAGCCTATAGTCGGTTCTCCAATAGGTGCCTCCAAAAACTCTTCAAAACGTGTCCAAATTCTTTGTATCTTCTAGAATCAGGGGCTGAACCGACATAAGCGCCATCGGCGCCAGTTTTCCGCAATTTAGTGTGCTACTCTTTATCAAACGGCGCCGTCGGCGCTGAACAAATTTTCAACTTCTTCATTTTTTCTCAAAATTTCATCCTTTTTGCTTCATGTCCTAAAATTCAACAACTTGCAATAAAACATAAAAATACATTCCATTAAAGTGCAATATCTCCAAAAATGAGTATAAAATATGGGTCTAAAAATACATATATTTTTGGTGTATCAAAATCACCCAAACTAACTTGTTACTTGTTTCTCAAGTAATTCCTCTACTATATAAAAATATGACTTATGGTAAAAAATTTAACTTCTATATTTTCATATCTTAGTCCCTTAAACACAATAGCATAACTTAAGAAAAATACAAAACAACTCCAGTTAATAATAAAGGTATACGAATATTTACGAATCAAGTCAACGATTTATGTTTCTCTATTCTTTTCAAGAAAAATTGCAAATTGTCATGTTAAAGACACTTACATTATTCATATGAAAAAGAACTTCATAAAACTTTACTAGTAAATAAACTAATACTCAAATAAAAGTTCAGAAAATCTAACAAGCCTTGTTTTTTAAATTGATTGAAGTGAAGTCAATATTTAAATAGGCATCTCCTCAAGCTACTCCCAACATTTTTTCTTTTCTTTTCTTTTCTTTTTTTTCTTTTCTTTTCTTATCTTCTTTTGTTTCTTTTTCTTTTCTTTAATTTTTTTTTCTTTTCTTTTCTTTTTTATATGAGAGGATTACTATATTTGGATAGACTTTAATGATTTTGAACTTCACTATTCTCTTCTTAAAGTCAGAAACTTGTCAAAAATCTTCACTTAACAAATTTATATTAGCTTAAAGATTTCATAATGTTTAATTCTTTTCTTCATACAAGAACCTTTAAGATTTTTAATATTTCAAAAATACAATTTTCCTTACTTAAAATAGAAAAACATAGTCTTTTTCTTTTATATCAAATATCTTAATCTCTAAAATTAACCTTTATTAATGAAAATTTTTACTTAAGTTTACTATATATTTTAAAACATAAATATAGTTATCTAAAGTTAACCCCTAATACCGAAGGTCATCTTAAATTTAATTTTTTTAAAATTATATTTAAGTGAAGACAAATAAAATTAGGTTTCTTTCTTTAAAAAGGAATTTTTCTCCCCCCCCCCAAACTTAAATTTTTAAAGGATGAAGAACTGAAAAATAAAGGGTGAAAGAAAACATTAAATATATAAAGAAAAGAAATACCTATTGAAGGTTCTGATTTTGAAAATTTAATTCTGAAATTTTGGAGGTGCTAATATAAAATGTTACAAGACGTAAAACATTAAATTACGCATAATACATATAAAATCTGCAGAGAAAGAGTTAATTACAATATATTTAATAAAATACAAAAACTAACAACAGAATTAAATTGAATTTCTGAAATGAAATTAGTTTTACAAACTATAGTTCCCAACTCAACATGACAACAAAACAGAGTCTCAATAATCTAACAAAAACAAACAACACAATAACAAAGTACAACCAAACAGAAACTACAAAAAAAATCAAATCACCAATCATCATCATCTTCTTCTTGTTCTTCATCCAAATTCTACTGCTAATATGGGGTAAAAACATGGTGAGCAGAAAACTGAACTAAATAATCACCGTTTATGTATCTCACCAACGCATCATCATAGGCAACATCATATTCAAATTTTTTCCATATCAAATCATCTGTGTGAGCATTTCTGGCAGCCATGTTTTGCAACATATGATCCATTCTTAAGATATCTCCCTGTTGGATCATCAACTGGTCTAAAAGTTCTTGGTTAGTAGGGTCACTAGAAGTAGGGTCCTTGAAGTAGAAAGAATTTCTCTGGTCTTACTTCTAGATCTCCAATCAACATGAGATTCATATGTCTTTATATTAGTAGGCTCAATAGGTCTTAGAGGCTCAATCCTTTCTTCCATAGGTCTAAAATAAACTCCTGTTGTTCACAGAGTGTGAAAATTAGTGCATGCTGTGCCAAACAACCAGTGGTCTCTTCGAAAGCAACAAATCTAGTGTTCATATAGATAATAGAGCTTACATTTACCTCATCACATGCTGAATACAGAAGTTCAGGATGGCTCTATCCTTGGTCACCTCACTGTAATGATTTGTCGGAATCATTCTTCCAGGAATAAAGTAGTGTCAGGCCTTAGATACTACATTAAGCATAGAAAGATGAAAGTTGACTTTCCAGGTCCCTCTTTCATCAGTAAAAAAAGAAATCACTTCATCTAAGGCCTCATTAGTAGCATAAAATGATTTATACTAGAAACTATAAGCATCTTCCAACTAATAAAACTCATTAATTTTTTTTAGAGAAAACTCCACCTTTCTCCTACGAACAGAAACAAAGTCATTAGAAGCTTCAGTAGAGTTGGCATAAAATTCCATCACTACACCAATAAGCGCATTGGCAGTAAAATAAAAGAAATTTACCCACCACCGAGCATTGATTAATCACTCCACTTCTCCTCTCAAATTTCTAAAACCACGATTCAGTATTACTTTTTTATGCTCAAGTAGACCATTGAATCGAGCAATAGCCATGAAGCTAAAAAATTTTTGTTCATCATAATCTACAATTCTTTTTTTCCTTTGCTCGTTCTTGGTGCCATGGGAAATCTAGAGAAAATTTGAAAAAATTAAAATTAATTCCAAAAATTCTGAAAAATCATAAAGTGAAATGCCTTATACTTAAATCTACTAAGTAGGAGTTCTTCACCAAAGGATTTTTTCAAAATCTTTTAAAAAATTCCAAAATTTTCAGATTTCATCATGGGAAGATAAATCCTTGGTGAAAATCAAAATTTTTTACTTCAAAGTGTAGCTCTTACCTAGAGAAGATGAAATCCAAAGTTCCTTTGCCTTAAAAACCCCTCAAATCCATGAAAATGCGAGCCCTAAGTGCAAATATTGGAGGTTGAAGGTGACTAAAAGAGTAAAAATTTTGGTTTACGGTGAAAATCAGGAATTTTAAAGGGTTAAAGGCTTTTCTTGAGTCGAGGGCACCGTCGGTGCTGAAGGCTTAAAAATTCCATTTTTTTAATTTTTAAAATTTTCAATTTCCTTTCAATTTTCTTCAAAGTTTTTTTAGTATTTTTAAACACAATTTTTTATCTAACAATAATTCAAAAATAAACTTTTTCACAAACAATCATTTTTACAAACAATAACAAACTAACTTTTATATATAAAAATACATCACTCTTTCACCCATACTAGGCAAACTAAATTATAAAGTATCATCAAAATCAAGCCACAACACTAAACACTAACACAAAACTATCATACAATCAAAGTTCAGAATTCTAAAGCAAAGCAAACTAAATTAAATCCACACAATCACATCAAGTACATAAGTATTTTAAATTAGTTGAGAGAGTTCAAATTCTTCAATTATTCTGCCTCATCTTTAGTGTTGTCTCCTCCTTTGATATCTTCCATCAACTAGAAATGAACGTACAAATTGTAGAAGGGTCGGTATGTGAATTAATCAGTCAAATTTTCTTCGATCCATCCTTTTTTTTAAACATCTGCACTAATGCTACTTCAAGTGTTCTAGTATGATCAAAATTATCTTTCATTCTACTATCTAGGTGATCAAAAAGGTACCTAAGATCTCCTATTGCATTTGTAATACTCTGAAGTTCTCTTTCAATTTTCTTTAATTTCATTTCCACAGCAAGAGAACTTCCAACTGTTGGTGGAATCAATGGAGTTCAAGCATGTGATGAGTGACCAAAGATAGTATCTAATGCTTCATTCTCATTCCCAACATAATTATCATCAATAGGAAGCATGGGCTCCCAAAGAAATTAAAAGGTTTTCCCAACTTTTATATGGAACTTGAGATTGACTACAAAGTACAAAAATTGTGGAAGGATGCCCAAGTCCATAAATTGGCTCACTCATAATAATATCCACAACAAATTTAAATATGACAGATCCTACATCAATGGGTTTTTCCATATAAATGCAATAATTCAAAACATCACGCTCTTTGGTGACTCTACTAATCTTCATGGTGGGGAGTAATTTTGCAGAAATGAAGAAATGCCACTACTTTGATATTGGATTAAGCATAGAAGCAGGGAAACTAACATATCCTTCATTCGCATTTCTAAAATATCACTTTCATCTGTCATAAAAATATAGACTTCTTGCATCAAATCTCTGATAGGGAGAAAATTTGTATAATAACAGATTGAAACGTTTTCTATCATATACAACTCATTGATTCATGTAGGAGTAAATGGTATGGCCTTACCCGAAATGAAGACAACTCCTTGGGTAATTCCATATAATTTGACATAGAATTCCTTCACTACTAGTACAATAACTGCAGCGGGAGTGTAGCATAGAACTTCTCATCACCTTTGTACAATGATTTTATCAAATGATGAACTTGGAATAATCAATCCGTGATTGTCAAAGCCTCTCACCTTGGTAAGCCTCTTCTTTGTAATAACTTTGTCGTATAATCTTTGCGCGTCAAAAATGATAAACTTTCTTCTGATGAAAAATCCATACCTGGAAGTATTCTGGAATTGGAGGCCATGAAATTCAAAAATAAGAAGTTTTTGGTCATCCAAGGCTGTTTTTAGGACTTTAAAAACACCTCTCGGTGGTTATTACGGAGCAAAATCCCACCAAAGTCCACCAAAATCTGCTAAAACTCTCAAACTGCTTTCGGCACCGTCGGCGCGAGCGGCCAAAATTCCGTCTTTTTACGTTTTCGATCAATTCGATTCTAAATTTTTCTTTAATACCAATATTTATCTTAATAAAATTGTGTGAGATTATTATTTAATAATATATAA
>NEWO01000317.1:355156-378993 GCA_003013225.1 Phalaenopsis aphrodite
AGTGTTAGGATCTTTAAAAATAATACTTCCATAATGATAGACTTTAATTAATTTAAATTATCCTAACCATCTAGATTTCATTTTTCTTGGAAATAATCTCAATCTTGTATTATATAATAAAACTTCTTGTCAATGTTCAAACTTTTTTTGAACCTCTGATCATGTCATATTTTCATATTCTCTTTATAAGTTTTTGCATTATCATATGCTTCGTTTCTATTCTCCTCAAGTTCATTGAGTTGCAATAATCTTTTTTCAGCAGCATCCTTTAAATTAAAATTAAATTCTTTAATAGCCCAAAATGTTTTATGCACCAATTCTACTAGTAAGTGACATATTTTTCTAAAGATAAGTCTATATGAGGACATTCCTATGGGAGTCTTATAAGCAGTTCTATATGCCCATAATGTAGTATCTAATCTAGCGGACCAATCCAATTTTTAAGAATTTACACTTTTTTCTAATTTTTTTTAATTTCCTGATTTGATGTCTCTGCTAGACTGCTAGTTTGAGGATGATAAGTAGTAGAGAATCTATGCATATTATCATATTTCTTAAATAATTTTTCGATTCTCTTATTCTTAAAATGAGATCCTCCATCAGTAATAATTACTCTCAGCATTTCATATTTTGTTAAAATATTTTCAATTAAAAATTTAGAAATACTCTGAGCATCACATCTAGGTACAACAATAGTTTCAATTCATTTGAACATATATCAACAGCAAGTAATATATATAAAAATTCCCAAATGAAGGCATAAATGGTCCCATAAAATCAACTCCTCACACATCAAAAATTTTAACTTCTAATGTGTAATTTCGAGGCATTTCTTTTCTTCTAAAAATATTTCCTGCTTGTTGACATCGATCGCATATTTTAATAAATTCATTAACATCTCTAAAACGAGTAGGCCAATAAAATCTAGCTTGCAAAATCTTATATGCAGTTCTATTCATTCTAAAATATCCTCCAAATTCAGAATCATGACATCTTTCAATTATCTGTTGAGTTTCCTCATAATGCACACACCTTCTAATAATTAGATCTTAATATTGTTTATATACAAATGAGACATCCCAAAAATAGAATTTTGAATCATATAAAACTTTCTTTATTTGTGGATTTTTGATATCAGGTTGCAAAATATCATTTTCAATATAATTTACTATATCGGCATACCACGGTACATTTATTTCATCAATACTATATAATTGTTCATTAGGGAAATTCTAGAAAATTTCATTTGGAAAATTAGTTAATATTTCTCTTTCTAGTCTAAACAAATGATCAGCTATTTGATTATCATTTCCCTTTCTATCAACTACAGTAAAATCAAACTCTTGCAATAGAAGTATCCATCTAATTAATCTTGGTTTAACATCCTTCTTTTGCATCAAGTATTTAATAACAAAATGATCTATATGCACTATACATTTAGTTCCAATTAAGTAACGTCTAAATTTATCAAGGGCATAAACAATAGCGAGTAACTCTCTTATAGTAGTAATGTAGTTAATTTGAGCATCATTTAAAGTTTTACTAGCATAATAAATTACTTTAAAAACTTTATTGTGTCTTTGTCCCAACACAGCCACAATAGCATAATCACTAGCATCGCACATTATTTCAAATGGTTTCCCCCAATCATGTGGAACTATTATAGGTGCTGTAATTAATTTCTCTTTCAATAATTCAAATGCTTTTATGCATTCCTCATTAAAACTAAATTTCGTTTCCTTTTCTAAAAGTTGGCACAATGGCTTAGTTATTTTAGAAAAAAAATTTATGTAACGCCTGTAGAAACCAACACGTCCTAAAATGCTTCCTACCCTTTTAACATTAGTCAGAGATGGTAATTTTTCAATAACTTAAATTTTTACAGAATTTTCTTCAATGTCATTTTCAGAAATTTTATACCCAAGTACGATTCCTCCTGTAACCATAAATTGACATTTTTCCTAATTTAGTACTAGGTTGTTTTTTTCACATACTTCAAGAACTTTTCTAAATTATTTAAACATAATTCAAACAGAGTTCCAAATGCCGAAAAATCATCCATAAAAGCTTTGATTCCATGTTCAATAAAATTGCTAAAGATTGACATCATACATCTTCGAAATGTTGTAGGTGCATTGCATAGTCCAAAAAGGCATTCTACAAAAAGCAAATGTTTCATATGGGCTAGTAAATATTGTCTCTTCTTGATTCTCTAGAGAAATTGAAATTTGGTGATAACTGGTATATCCATCTAGAAAGAAATAATATTTGTTCCCAGCCAATCTATCTAAAATTTGGTTTAGAAAAGGTAAAGGAAAATGATTTTTTCTGGTGGTCATGTTTAATTTTCTATAGTCTATACAAATTTGCCAACTAGTAATTTGTCTTTTTAGTATTAATTCATTTTTCTCATTTTCTTCAACGGTCACTCCTCCTTTCTTTGAAACACAGTGAATTGGACTTACCGAACTTGAAGTAGGATATATAATTCAAGCATCTAGCCATTTTAAAAATTCATTTTTAACAACTTTTTTCATTATTGAGTTTAATCGCCTCTGAGGATTAGCTTTAGGTTCATATTGTTCATCTAATAGAATTCTGTGCATACAAATAGAAGGACTACTTCCTTTAATATCTACTAAAGTCCATCCAAACGCCTTTTTATATTTTCTTAACATCTATATTAATTTTTATTCATGAAGTTCTGTTAATTCAAAAGATACAATAAAAGGTAATTTTAAATGGGCAAGTAATATTTTCAGTTCAAGTTTAGGTGCTTTAATACATGAAGGAATAAGATTTTTACTATTGTTTTCCAATAAGTCTAAAGTTTCAAATTTCCCCTGAATATAATCCAAATATTCTTCTTTTATTTTGTTCTTGTTTTCAAAAAAACACTCCTTACTTTAATTTGTCTTCAAACTCATTCTAAAATTGTTCATTACTCAGATAATCAGTTACTTCCATCCTAAAAAAATCATTATCTTTTTCTATTGTTGGATATTCCATAGCTTTTGCAATATTAAATGTTACTTCTTGATCATTAACTCTCATTATTAATTCTTCTTTTTGCACATCTATCACAGCTCTCCTTATTGCAAGAAATGATCTCCAAAAAATAATAGGACTTTATTTATCTTCCTCCATATAAAATACTATAAAGTTTACAGAGAAATCAGATTTATCTACTTTTTCTAATATATCCTCTATAACTCCTTTTGGATAAGTTATTGACCAATGAGCTAACTTAAGAATTACAATTGTAGGGGAAATCTCTCCCAAATCTAAATGTTTAAAGATCGAAAAAGGCATAAGATTGATACTCGCTCCTAAATCACATAAAGCTTTTTAAAAAAACTTTTCACCAAAAGCATAAGGTATAGTAAAACTACCAAAATCTTTTAATTTTCAGGAAGCTTTTTCTGAATAATAGCACTACACTTTTCACTGAGTGCAATAGTGTCTTGATCTGTAAACTTTCTTTTCTTGTTTAATATATCCTTCATAAATTTCACATAACTTCGCATTTCTTCCAATGCCTCAAAAAAAGGAATGTTTATAGTTAACTTCTTAAGGATTTCCATAAATTTTGTAAATTTTTTATCTTTTTTCTTCTGCTTCAGTCTTCGAGGAAACAACGGTAATGGTTTTTCTAAAGGACCTTATGTTTGTTCATTTTCATTTTGGTCACTTTCCATTGCTTCCTTCTCTTTATCAACTTCAATTTCTCTTTAGGTCCTTTTTTCAACTTCTTTTCCACTTCGTAATTGAACAACTTAAATTTGCTCCTTATTTTTATCTTTTGGATTAACTTCCATCGTACTCGGAAGAATTCCAAAAGGTCTGTTACTGAGTGCAGTAGTAATTTGTCCTAATTGATTTTTAATACTTCTAATAGCAACTCCTTGATTCTGTATTTGATTACCCATGTTTAACATCACTTCTTCCATCTCCAACTTCTTTTCATTAACTTGTGGGCTAGGATTAGAGTTAAATCTACGAGGATAACGATCGATAACTAAGATTTCCTTAGTTGTTAAAATTTATGGAGGGATTCACCAAATTTTTATAATTATTCCAACTAAATTTAGGGTGATTTTTCCATCCAGGATTATAAAAGTTAAAATAGGGATTATTATTTCAATTATTTATAGCATTTAAAGTTTCATATGATGATTGACTATCAATCATTTGTCCTTGTAAATTTTACTCTAATAATTGGGGTATTTCAGAATAGTTCACTCCTATTTGATCAATCTTTTTCAAAATAGCAGCAATTTAATATGCTAGAAGAGACATTGCATTAAAATCTTAAATACTAGTTATTCTCTTAGGATTTACCCTTTCAGAGGGCCATTGAAAATTGTTAGTAGTCATTTCTTCAATTAAAGAATATGCTTCATCAAAAGGCTTTGACATTAGTGATCCACCCGTAACAACATCTATAATAGATCTAAGAGATTCTACTAATCCATTATAAAATAATTGAAATATTAACCAATCTGGTAGAGCATGGTGTGGACATTTTTTAAGAAGATCTTTAAATCTTTCTCAAGCTTCATATATTGATTCCTCTTCAAATTGATAAAAACTTGTAATAATATTTCTAAGCTTAGCTGTTTTCGAGGGTGGAACATATTTTGCTAAAAATTTTTGTGACAGTTCTCCTCAAGTTCTGATACATCCAGGTGCTGATTAATTTAACCAAGCCTTGGCTTTATCTCTTAATGAAAAAAAAAGTTTAAGCCTAACAACATCATTAGACACTCCGTCATATTTAAAAGTAACACAATTTTCAAGGAAACTTGCAAGATGTAAGTTTGGATCTTCAGCAGGTGTTCCTTTAAACTAATTATTTTGTACATTTGGTAAAATGAGATGAGATAAATCATTCAAATATGTATTGTACCAAATAAGAGCAGTTTTAATACTCTACCATGATATAGTGTTATAGAAAATCATTGGCTAATCCTAGATTTAGTCCTTAAATTTGTGGTTAGGCTAGAAGGATACTGGCTCCCACTCTAGAGCTCCCACTTCCCTTCACCTGAAGGCTAACTCTCGCTTTAGTTTTTAAACACTAAGACCAAATTGGGGATTTTAGTTTTTCACCCTAAAGATTCTCCAATTCTACACTCAACAAAGTATATTTTCTTATTTATTTGCACTTAATTCCATGAACAAAATTCTCTTTCATGGAATCAAATGTGATCCTCACGCACTTGTAGAACTCATACTACATTTCTTGGATCATATGCTTGACAAAATATTTTAACAATTCAATTGGGCAGATTGAAAAGTAAATTAAGTTCAGAGTTGAAAAATCATCACAATTTATTTTATATTTTGATATTGACACATCCACAATATCTTTTCATTTCACCATATCTAAGAGTCAAGAGAAAGAAAAAAGTAAACTACTCAGAATTCATGAGAAAGAGACAATAAAACACAAATTTTGTATATAAAGGAAAGTTCATACAATATTAATAAACATACAACACTTATCTGAAACTCTTTCTCAAAGCAAATCCCTTGTATTATGTTCTAGGAAATGTAGGAAGAAGAAATCTCTCACTTTTCTCCTTCTCCAACACTCTTAGAGAAGAGTTCGCAATTAATCTCAACACAAAACTCTAAATTATATAGATAATGGACTATAAATGGTTTCATAATGAAAAATAGACGAATGTGTTGTGCATAGAAGGTTGAATTGGGGAAATGAAATGTCAGGAAGAGTCACTTTTCTCATTAATTTTGGCCCCAAATAAAGACTAGAGTCAGTTTTCTAATAGGTGCCTCCAAAAACTCTTCAAAAAGCATCCAAATTCAACAAATCTTCTAGAAATAAGGACTGAACCGACATTAGATCCATCGACACCCATTCTAGCCCCATCGACGCTAGTGTTCCGCAATTTATATCTCTGCTCTCTATCAAACAGTGCCATGGACACTGAACAAATTTTCAACTTCTTCATTTTTGCTCCAAATTTTATCTTTTTTGCTTCCTTTTTGCTTCGAGTCCTAAAATTCAACAACCTGCAAGAAAACATAAAAATACCTTCCTTTAAAGTGAAATATCACCAAAAATGACAATAAAATATGGGTCTAAAAATGCATATATTTTTGGTGTATCACTTCTCCCCGCTTATAACCTTTAATTTCATGAATAATTGCTGCAGAAATTGCAGAAAACAGTTCTGATGTCTAGGCACTAGTCTGTTGCACCTAGGCAACACCTTCACGTATGCAAGATAAATACATGCTGCCTAGGCGCTAGTCTGTTGCTCAATTGTATCAAGTTCTCTATTTGTTGGACTTCAACTGGCACATAGGTGCCCATTCGTGATGCAATGGAGTAGCACAGGAAGCTGGTGCCTAAATGCCAACCTTTTGTTGCTCCACTTGCATGCTTTCTACTCTGTTTTCGCTCCAATTTGCTCCAAATCTCCTCCCTATTATACTTGCAACAGAAACATGACAACAAATTTCTTTAAAGTGCAATTTCATAAAAAAAGAAGTGTTAAATATAAAGGAAAATAAGTATGCTAAAGACATGTCAAAATTCTCCAAATTTAAACGTTACTTTTTCTCAAGCAACACTACAATTTTAAAGACCAAATATCTTAATTTGAGGTAGTGTGTTTCTTCAGAATTACCTTTAATTTTACATTAAGAATTTCATTGTGCAATCTTGAAGAAATTTTAGTAAATAGAGCTAGGAATACGTTATAAAAATATTTTGTATTCAACTTGGGAATGCTGATTTTCTATTACTTTAAAATTTATTGTAATTTGTCAAACTTGTGATTCTTAGAAAGTGTAAAAGACAAAATTTTAAGAACTCTACTAACAAATATTTGACTAATGCATTTATGAAATAAGAACTAGCTTAGGATTGTATCAAAGTGTTATCCTTTAAAGAAGTTTAAGTGAAACCAATTGTTGATTAGGCTTCTCCTTAAGATTCTCCTTAAGCTTCTCCTCACTTTTCATTTTTTTTCTACTTATCTTTTTCTTTTTCTTTTTTTTAGATCATTTTCTATGATTTCTTCTTTTATGTGAAGATTACTATATTTGGATGGGATTTTAATAGTGTTGAATTTTAAAATCCTCCTCTTAAAGTTAAAAACTCATTACTTTCCTTCACTTGAGATTTGTGAATATAAGCAAGGATAAAAGAAAACTAACTTACTTTTTACCACACGATTGTATTACTGAAAATACAGGTATAAGTAGAAGATACAAATGTGCATATGTAAGTGAATCTCTGTTTAACATTTTTCATATGAAGTTTCCAGATATCAACAAAGGCTAATTCAATTCATCCAAACAAAAGCAGCGAAATATATAGTCCAATACATGAAAATAAAATATGAAAATCTAATAGTGACAAGGAAAACATATACATTCAAGTCCACTACATCTAAATAAAAAGGATTACTACTCATTCTCATCATCGTCATTGTCATTATCTTGCTCTAAATCCTCATCAATTGACATAAGACGTTGATACACCAAAAAATCATTCAATTTTACATATGTATTTAAGGCTAAAATTTGGTGACATTGCAATTTAAAGAAAGATATTTTCATGTTTTGTTGCAGGTATACTAATTCTAGGAATTTGGAGCTTAATGAATACAAAAATGACGAAATTTGGAAATAAAAGTGGTGTTTTCAAAAAATTGAACTGGTGCTTAACTACAAAAAAATAGAGAAGACGACGCCTAGGCACCAGATTGTTGGGGAGTGTGACAAGTGACTCTAAGATTTCCTCTTCCTTACATTTATAAGAGAGATTTGAGCATTATTGTAAGAGAAAAAGAGATTTGAAGGAACTTCAAGGGATTTTCTTAGGGAAGAAATCAAGTTAAGTTGTTTTACTTTTCTTTCCTATTTTGTAAACTTGTTTTTATGTATAAAATCTATGTTTTTATATCTTCCTCATTAATTCTAAGTAGATTTCCTTGTCCTTCTACCTACAAAAAAATGGTCATGTGACCCATATTTTAACTCATTTTTTGTGATATTGCACTTTAATGGAAGATATTTTTATGTTTTCTTGCAAGTTCTTGAATTTTAGGGCTTGAAGCAAAAAGAAAGCAAAAAGGAAGTAAAAAGGATGAAATTTGGAGAAAAAATGAAGAAGTTAAAAATTTGTTCAGCACCGACGGCGCCGTTTGACAGAGAGTAGCGAATTAAATTGTGGAACAATGACAACGACGATGCTAGAATGAGCGACGAAGGCGCTAATGTTGGTTCAATCCCTATTTCTAGAAGATTCAACGAATTTGGATGCTTTTGAAGAGTTTTTAGAGGCACTTATTGGAGAACTGATTTTAGGTTTTATTTGGGGCCAAAATTGATCAGAAAAGTGACTCTGCCTGACATTTCATCGCCCCAATTCAACCTTCTACGCATCACACATTCTTCCATTTTTCTTTCCGCAACCATTTAAAGTCCATTGCCCTTATAATTTAGAGTTTTATGATGATATTAAGTGTGAAATCTTCTTTAAGAGTGTTGGAGAAGGAGAAAAGTGAGAGATTTCTTCTTCCTACATTTTCTAGAAGAGGCTACAAGGGATTTGCTTTGAGAAATAGCTTTATTTGTTTATTAGTATTTTATGAACTTTCTTTTTTATCTAAAATTTGTGCTTTGTTGTATCTTTCTCATGAAGTTTGAGTAGTTTACTTTATCTTTCTCCCTACTCTGAGATATGGTGAAAAGAAGAGAAAATGTGGATGTTCAAATATTAAAATATAAAATAAATTGTGATGATTTTTCAACTCTGAACTTAATTTAATTTTCAATCTGGCTAATTGAATTGTTAAAATATGTTGTGAATCATATGATCTGAGAAATGAAGTATGTGTTCTACAACATAGTGAGGATCACATTTGATTCCATGAAAGAGGATTTCGTTCATGGAATTAAGTGAAAAAAAATAGTGAAATATACTTTATCGGGTGTATAATTGGAGAATCTTTAGCGTGACAGACTAAAATCCCCAATTTGGTCTTAGTGTTTAAAAACTAAAGCAAGAGTTAACCTTCATGTGAAGGGAAGAGGGAGCTCTGGAGTGGGAGTCAGTGTCCTCCTAGCCTAGCCTCAAATTTAGGGACTAAATCTAGGATTAGCCAATGATTTTCTATAACACTGTATCAGGGTAGATAATTAAAACTGCTCTTATTTGACACAATATATATTGGAACCATTTATCTCATCTCGTTTTATCAAAATTTTAATGTAGTGGGAAAAATGTTTTTTCACATAAGAAATCTTCATCGCATAGACATAATTTAATACTTTAGTAGTTACTGTTTAAACTTTGTATTTCAGTTTTGTTATTAGTTATATAATTTAGTTTTGATAATATCTCAACATTCGAAATTAGTGACAGTAATTTTGTTTTGACTTTCTATGAATTTTCTCATAAACTTAAACCTTCCCCGTCGGATCGATATTTGGGCTTAAATAGAAAAATCCTTTATTACTTGATAATGATATGTATACTTGCGTAGAATACCAACATTAATTGCTTAAATTTCTAATTTATAAAATATTGTATCAAGCTTTTGACACCGTTGCATATTAGATTCAACTATATAATTTTTACACAACTATATCACTCGAGATCAAGTTTTTGGCGCCGTTGTAGGGGAAGGTAACGTTAAATTAAATAGATTTGGTAAATTAGAAAATTCAGAGATAATTATATTTTAGAAATAATTTAAAAAATTAAAAAAAATTCAAAAATCCAAAAATAAAATATATTTTTATTTAAGAGTTATTTTTAAGAAATTTTTCTTTGCTTATTATATTTATTTATGAGAAATATTTGATATGTAGGTTTAGTACCTTATGATTCAAACTTCAAACGTACTATTAGAAAAATTTGAAAACAGCAAAAAGAAATTAAAAACTTAAATGAAATGGCGAATAACTTAAATAATCAAATAAACAAAAATTGACAAAGAACTTTAAGAGATTATGCTTGTCCGGCAACAGATGAACTTCACTTAACTATTCAAAATCCTGAAGTTGCTGCTAATTCATTTGAGCTTAAACCTACTATTATCCAAATGGTACAAAAGAATCAGTTTAGGGAAACACATGCTGAAGATCCAAACTTATATGTTGCTAGTTTTTTTGAAATTTGTGGTACTTTTAAATATGACGAAGTGTCTAATGATGTTGTTAGGCTTAGACTTTTTTCTTTTTCATTAAAGGATAAAGCCAAGGTTTGGTTAAATTTATTAGCAACCGGATCTATTAGAAGTTGGGGATAACTATCACAACAATTATTAGCTAAATATTTTCCACCCTCGAAAACTGCTAAGCTTGGAAATGATATTACATCTTTTTGTTAGTTTGAATGGGAATCGATATATGAAGCTTAAGAAAGATTTAAAGATCTTCTTAGAAAATGTCCACACCATACTCTACCAGATTGGTTAATAATTCAAACATTTTATAATAGATTAGTAGGATCTCTTAAATCTATTATAGATGCTGCTGCGAGTGGATCATTAATGTCAAAATCTTTTGATGAAGCATATTCCTTAATTAAAGAAATGGCTACTAACAATTTTCAATGGCCTTCTAAAAGGGTAAATCCTAAGAGAGTAGCTGATATTCATGATTCTGATGCAATGTCTCTTTTAGCATCTCAAATTGTTGTTATTTTGAAAAAGATTGATCAAATAAGAGTGAACTATTCTCAAATACCCCAAGTATTACAGGAAAATTCACTAGGACAGATCATTGATACTCAATCATCTTATGAAACTTTAAATGTTATAAATAATCAAAATAATCATCCCTATTCTAACTTATATAATCTTGGCGGGAAAAATCACACTAATTTTAGTTGGAATAATCATAACAGTTCGGTGAATCCCTCCAAAAATTTGAACAACCAACGAAATCCTAGTCATCGACCTTATTATCCTACTAGAGTTAACTCTAATCCTAACCCACAAGTTTAGGAAGAGAAGTTGACGATGGAAGAAGTAATGTTAAGCTTGGGAAATCAAATACAAAATCAAGGGGTTGCTATTAAAAATATTGAAAATCAATTAGGACATATTGCTACTACACTCAGTAACAGACCTTCTGGAATTCTTCCGAGTACCGTGGAAGTTAATCCAAAAGATCAAAATAAGGAGCAAATTAAAGCTATTCAATTATGAAGTGGAAAAAAGTTGAAACAAGTATCCAAAGAGAAACTGAAGTTGATGAAGAGAAGGTAGAAATGGAAAGTGACCAAAATGAAAATGAACAAACACAAGGTCCTTTAGAAAAACCATTACCTCCATTTCCTCAATAACTAAAGCAAAAGAACAAAGATAAACAATTTACCAAAGTTTTGGAAATCCTTAAGAAGTTAACGATAAATATTTGTTTTGTTGAAACTTTGGAACAAATGCCAGGTTATGTGAAATTTATGAAGGATATACTAAATAAGAAAAGAAAGTTTACAGATCATGAGACCGTTGCACTCAGTGAAGAGTGTAGAACTATTATTCTGAAAAAATTTCTTGAAAAATTAAAAGGTCCTGGTAGTTTTACTATACCTTATGCTATTGGTGAAAAGTTTTACGGAAAAGTTTATGTGATTTAGGAGCGAGTATCAATCTTATGCCTTTATTGATCTTTAAACATTTATATTTTGGAGAGATTTCCCTACAACTGTAACTCTTCAGTTAGTTGATTGATCAATAACTTATCTAAAAGGAGTTATAGAGGATGTATTACAAAAAGTAGATAAATTTATTTTCCTTGTAGACTTTATTGTATTGGATATGGAGGAAGGTAAAGAAATTCCTATTATTTTGGGGAGACCATTTAATATTGCAAAAAGCTATGAAATATCCATCAATAGAAAAAAATGATAATATTTTAGGATGGAAGTAACTGATTATCTGAGTAATGAGCAATTTAAGAATGAGTTTGAAGACAAATTAAGACAATGAGAATTTTTAAAAAATAAGAACGAAATAAAAGAAGAAGATTTGGATTATATTCAGGGCAAATTTGAAACTTTAGACTTGTTGGAAAACAATAATAAAAATCTTATTCCTTTACGTATTAAACCACCAAAACTTGAACTGAAAATATTACCTGCCCATTTAAAATATGTGTTTTAACTAGAGTGTTGACCTCAATTTTGGTTGAAGTTTAGTTTTTCCTCTTTAGTAGCTTAAGGTCTAGCCAAAGGATTTTCTTATTGACTATTCTTAGAAAACTAAACATGGAACCCTCACCATTAGAAATTATAGCATCTTCTTTACTCAACTTGAAGTTCCACATAATGATCCTAACCTCTAGCACTTAGTAGGTGGGGTCACTATAACAGAAACTCAAGATGAGTCACCCTTAGGACTGCTAGACCTTACGGTTAACCCTGGGTGTTGGTCTGGAGCTAAAGCTCTCACTATACTCATCTACACTCACATTCACTCACAACCTCAAACTCAAATTTCTAGCCTAGGTCCCTTGATCTTTTTGGGATACTCATGTAGATGTTACCCTAAACCTACCAGCCCTAGGGCTATGGTTTGGCTAAGACCACTACATAAAGGACCCAACATGGGGTTTCCATTGGTCCTAGGCTTGTTGGTGGTGGTTGGTACCTCAACTCTACCAAGATACCAAACTTAGCCTTTTACCCCTAAACACCCCCAAATTACCAAGATGCCCCTCCACAGCCAAAGTTTCCCCAAATTCTACCCAAATGTCCATCAATTTGACCCCAATTGACTTTAATTTAAACACTAAATTCAAATTAACTTTTAAGATGGCCAAGAAAAATTAAATCCATGCTTAATTGTCCCATGATTTGAGCCCAATTTTGACCATATGACCTAATCTCACCAAATTAAACTCATAGCCTAGTCAATTGGCCCTAATTAATTTTGAAAAATCTTTATAACATTCTTACACATCAAAATCAACCATCAATTGGCCTTGGTGAATCCTCAAATCCATTTAATTTTGTCCAAAATCTAAAATTCCCAAATTTAGCCCCAAATTGGCTAAGTCCCCAAATTTCACCCAATTGATTGCCTTAACCCCCAAATTGGCACCCAATTCATGTTGAAAACACTTCATGGGGTCCTTCATGGGGTCCTTATTGACCATTTAAAACAATCAATTTGGACTTAGCCCAAGGCTAACCCAAGCTAGACCCAAGCCTAGCCCAACATGATCAAATTGACTAAAATTCAAAATTCCCTCAAATTCACCCTTCAATTGAACTCAAAACCACTTCCATCCTTCACCAAAGTTGTTCCTTATGATCATATAGACCAAATTCAATATTTATTTGAGCCAATTGACGTGGCTAACCTAGCCCAAACCCAAGTTTCGGTCATTTGCACTCACTTGTACCCATGCACTAAATGTGACCTAACCATCCTAAAGTCACAAAATTAACTCCACACAGCCATTATTTGGACTTAGTGACTAGTACAAACTTCATGAAACCACCTAAATCAAGCCATGGACCAAAGGTCCCCAAAATCAAGGGATATTATCTCAAAAAATGCATGTGCTTAAGATATCCTTACCAAAATTAGGTATTATTGCACTAAATTGTTGTGACATATTCCCCCGAGTTCCCTGAGCTCCTAGCCACCTCTCTTTGGCCGGCCAGCTAGCCTAGTGGCTGGAAAAGCTCAAAATTGAGAGCCACCCCATGACACCTCACCCAAATCAAACCTAGAGGCCGGCTCAGCCAAACCAATTGATGGAGCTCCTCTGCCCTCCACCTAAGCACCACAATGCAATCGAACTTATGCCCTGAGAGCCACCCCATGACTATTTTTATAGAAACTCACCTCCACGACCATGGGAGGTGTGCTGAAATTTCCTTAAAGAGGTCTCTCCAAACTTTCCACAGAGCTTCCCTAAGATCCCCTCAGTGCATTCCAACCATTTTCTCCCACCAATTCCCACTGCCGGAGCTTAATTTTTAGCTTGAAACCTTGTCAGAAACAAGTATAGAGGTCATTACACTTCCACACTCCACGAAGTCAAATTAAATCTACCCATACGTTCACAACCAACAAAGATGCTAAAGCCCATAAAATCCCCCTTCCATAGAGCCTATACCATAGCTATAGACCAACACCCAAATCCAGTCGTGATTGAATTCATACCTAGGCCTTACACCGAGACCAGGGACTCAATCTCTAGCCTCCTTAGATCCTAACAAAAGTGCCAAAACCCTCCAATTGAAGCCACACTTCTTAGAGCAAACGTATAAAACCTCACCTCATCCCAAGCCTATTTCGATTCTCCATTTAATTAAGCTTAATTTAATTTTTTGATTATCATATGGATGTGTTCATCTCACTTAGACGAGTCCATAGGATCAAACCCGAAGTGATTTGGTTGTGTCTAGGCTGAGATCTTAGGGTTTTAGTGTGGACGGTCACAGGATCATCCTATTGGGGATGATGATGGGGAGCCGTTTGATCTAGCGTGTATCAAATGGACGGAGGAGATTGAGTTGGGCAGTGCTTCGGGTCAAAAACAGCGGGCCAAGTCAGCATTGAGGTGGATGACGACGTCAAATAGAAGCGCGCCACGTGGAGCTTCAGAGCCGTCGTAGGTTGAGGTGGCACGGGTGGTTTAAATAGATAAAGAGTGCTTTTTCCTATTTATTTAAATACCCTTAACTTAGAAAATTCATAAGATTGTGTAGAAAAATCACAATAATAAAATAAAAATACACTTTTGCTTAGTGAAAAGAGGAGAATAATGTGGCATAAATTTCAAGTCCATTTGATGCATATTTTATTTTTAATTAATTAAACACTGTTTGAAATCATTTGATTCTCCATGTATATTGACATATCACCTTGGCTTGAAATTTTGGCAAGTTGTAGCCTCTGTCAAGGGAAAGATCCTCTGATTTATTTAGGACAGAGAAAGTCCCTATACAAAGATCCATATTTTTAAAGTTTTTGCACATTATTTCGTTAAAATAATCATGGAAATTATAGAAAACTAAATTCAACTCCAAAATTTATAGAAAACTTATTTTTTGAGTTCTCTGGGAAGAGGGATATTTTCTAAAAATAAAACGATAATTAAAATAAAAACTTGATTTTTAACGTGTTTTAAATATTTAAATAATTAAAATCCCTAAAATCACAAAAATAATAAAACTCATTAAAATGTTCTAAATTGCTTCCTAATTACTAGGAATAATTAGGATTTTTTTCGTGGTTTTCTAAATGAAGATATTAAATTTTAAAGCTTAAAACTAATTTTTAAAGGCTAAAAATGAGTTTTCACTAAAATAATTCTAATAAATCAAATAAAATTTAAAAAAATATAAAATATTCTCCTCTAAAGTTCTCTGACCTAAGGGGGACTTTTCCAAAATACAAAACTTAATTTTTTCTTTTTTAAATATTTTATATTTAATAAATACCCCAGAGCTTAACATAATTCTTAAAATTCATATAAAATTCAAAAAAATCATTAAATTTAGTCAAAAGGCTTCTCTAGTCTAAAGTTACCTCCAATAAAAATTTTATGTGATTTGGATTTACCTTGGTCAATTTAGGAATTTTCTTTGAAAAATCCTATTTTCATGAAAATAATTATATAAATTAAATTAAATTTTGAAAAATCACATTTTCTCCTCTGATGTCGTAATTGACCCATGAATGAGGTAGGATAAAAATTTCAAAGTCATTTGAATTGAATTTGATAAATTATGAAGTGATAGAGCCTTAGGGGCAAATGTGTAATTTTAGAAATTTAGCCTTAATTAACATTTAGGCATAACTTAAGAAGGGAAATGGGTAACCTCTAATCTTAATCAGTTTATTTGAAGCTTGAAACATAAGGTAGAAGCCAATCTCACCTTCTTAATTGAAAAAGATAAGTTAATAAATTTCTAAATTGTTAAAATTTAGAAGTTTATTAAAATAAAATGAATCTAGGACTTAGGGGTATAACTTTTGAAGTTAATAATTAATCAAGTTAATACCCCTATTTTGATGTTCAAATAAAATTCAAATCATGAATCATGATCACCTAAAGCTTAACATTTTAAGACATCACCTAGGTCTTAAGGGCTTTGTTGTAACTTAGGCTAAATCAAGTTTCATTTAAATGAGGATTAGAAAAGTAAATATCATTGAAAATTAAAACAACTTTCAAACATTACAAGCCCAATTAGATTTAAATTTTGGCTAAGTGTTCCAACAACATTAACTTGCCTCTTTAAGGGTCTTTACCAACTTCATTCTTAAATTGAATCACAAGTAATAATTAACCAATTCTTAGAGATAATTGAGACATCAATGTTCACTGAGTATTTATTAAGCAACTTAATAAGTTTAAAAGAACTCAGGATTTTCCACCAGGCAACGAGAAAGTAGCACTGAGTTGCTTCTTTCTCTAGATCAGTTGGATACCTCAGATATCTACTAAACTTAATATGTTTTGCTTGACAACATTATCCTTAAATAAACTCTTAAGGACCCACCAAGATATGACCTAGGGTTAGACAGGTCGTCAAGATTTTACTTCCCTATTTTATATAAACTGCCTTAACATGCATTTTAAGTTTCAGGTGGTGGAACGAGAAGACTCGCTAGGTACGTTTTTACAGTTTTCAACATTGTCTTTCTTGTACTTTCATACTGTACTTTTATAACTGCAAATTTTCATGCTAAATAATGATGCCACCCTGCATGAAAACTAAAACTATCAAGATAGCCAGTAAACCAAAACCAAAACCAAAATAAAAACCAACCAAGATAAAATCTACCCCCACAATATTCAAAATATAAAAAAACTCAAAATTGAATCACAAACATCACACAAAACTACAATTTCAACTAAATTAAGACATCTCTATCGGATGATTGGGAATATCTCGGAGGAGGTAACCTACAGTTGCTAACGAGGCTTCCCACGGTATAAATGAAATTATGGAACTCATTAAGTTGAGTTTAATAAGTTCATTTGGACTAAGTGAATCCAATAGAAAATAGTGGAGTTCGAACAAGGGAACCGTAGGATGCTAACCGGTGTCGCTCTAATCAACTTTAACATGCCCCCATAAAATATAAAGAACTTCAATCATAGGGTCGTTTGATTTGACATCATAACTGGACACACTAGAAAACTCATACTCATCGCGACAAGGAGCTTGGAGCTAGCATGGTGGGCAACACGACCATCTTCAATAGCAAAACATGTCTTCCCCAGCTAAACCAATCTTCCTTCCTTAGACTTAAATAACAAAGCCATAGGACTTCGAGTTTGCTTGGTTATGCAACTTAAATCCTCATCTTATCTTTAGGCCTTTGTACAACCCTGCTATACAATATAAGCCCTAACTCGTCTTAGGATTCTGAGGTTGTCATTTGTCACGACCTAAAACCTCACATCTTCTAGGTTATTTGTGTGATAGTTTCACATTAATGTAAGACCTAACTAATAAAATTGACAGAATAAAACACTTAAATTTTTCTCCTCAAAATTGAAGCCAAATATTAGGATAGCTCGCAAAGCCACCGGGGTTCTCCTCTGGATCCATGAAATCCCCTCGTTCTTCCTCCTTTGGATTCTACAATAAAATGTTCCAAATTTGAACCAATCCCCTTTCACACCTCTACGTCTGATCTTATTGAAGAGTCCTACCCTTTGAAATCGTTGAAGATAATGTTTTCTGATTTTTAACGAGAGTCTTCCTAGGTGACTTTGGTCATTTAAGATGTAATTAACTATAGGGGCTTGCCCTTATAGGAAGCATGTCTCCCACGCAGCTTAAGATAAATCCTATTTAATTCTTTATATTAAATAGTGGAACTTGTTGGCAAATATAAAGGTTTTACTGGCCAAACAGTTGTCATATATTCCTTAGTATATTTGATCGAGCCTTATCCTCAAGACTTCTGTTTGTTCTTTGGGATAGATACAGGATTTGAGGTATAGTGCTCTTTCATTTAGACTATGAAAAATATGGGGTCAGTTTAATTTCATATTTTTCTAAAACTAAATATATATGTAAATTAAAATGTCCTTTCGAAGCGGGCAACGGGATTTCGATTCCGGTGACCGACAGCTTCTTACGGGCAACTCTCCCACAAAAAATAGCGCCGACAGAGAGTCATCAACATTGTCGGTTTTTGTATCTTTTGAATTAACAAAAATTCAAGATAAAAAATTAACAGAGATGTTAAAAAAATATAAAAAAGCTTTTGGATGGACTTTAGCAGATATTAAAGGAATTACTCCTTCTATTTGTATGCACAAAATACTATTAGAAGAATAATATGAACCTAAAGTTGATCTTGAGAGGAGATTAAACCCAATAATGAAAGAAGTTGTTAAAAAAAATTTAAAATGGCTAGATTCTGGAATTATATATCCTAATTCAAATAGTGTTTGGGTAAGTCCAATTCACTATGTTCCGAAGAAAGGAGGAGTGGTCGTTGAAGAAAATGAGAAAAATGAATTAATACCAATAAGACAAGTTATTGGTTGGCAAATTTGTATTGACTATAAAAAAGTAAACATGACCAATAGAAAAGATCACTTTTCTTTACCTTTTCTAGACCAAATGCTGGATAGATTGGCTGAGAACAAATATTATTACTTTTTAGATGGATTTACCTGTTATCACTAAATTCTAATTGCTCCAGAGGAACAAAAGAAGACAACATTTACTACCCCGTATGAAACATTTGCTTTTGGTAGAATGTCTTTTAATGCACCTGCAACATTTCAAAGATGATGATGTCAATCTTTAGATATTTTATTGAACATGGAATGAAAGTTTTTATGGATAATTTTTTGGTATTTGGAACTTTGTTCAAATTTTGTTTAAGTAATTTTAAAAAATTTCTAGAAGTATATCAAAAAATTAACATAGTACTAAATTGGGAAAAAAATGTCAATTTATGGTTGCAGGAGGAATTGTACTTGGGCATAAAATTTTGAAAAAAAACATAGAAGTAGATCCTACAAAAATTCAATTTAATGAAAAATTATCAACTTCGACTAATGTTAAAAGGGTAATAAGCTTTTTAGGACATGCTGGTTTCTACAAGTATTACATAACTAAGCCATTATGCCAACTTTTAAAAAAGGACACGAAATTTGATTTTAATGAGGAATGCATAAAAATATTAAAATTATTGAAAGAAAAAGTAATCACTGCACCTATAATTGTTACACTTGAGTGTTAGAAACCATTTGAAATAATGTGAGATGCTCGTGATTATGCTATTGGGGCTGTGTTAGAACGAAGGCACAACAAAGTTTTTGAAATAATACATTATGCTTGTATAACTCTAAATGATGCTCAACATAACTACACTACTACTGAAATAGAGTTACTCGCTATTTTTTATTCCTTTGATATATTTAGACCTTACTTAATTGGAACTAAATATTTAGTGCATATAGATCATTCTGCTATTAAATACTAGATGCAAAAAAAGGATGCTAAACTAAGATTATTTAGATGGATACTTCTACTGTAAGGGTTTGATTTTACTGTAGTTTATAGAAAGGAAAATGATAATTAAATAACTTATCATTTGTTTAGACTTGAAAGAGAAATATTAACTAATTTTGCAAATGAAATTTTAGAGAATTTCCCTGATGAACAATTATATAGTATTGATGAAATGAATTTACCGTAGTATATTGATATAGTAAATTATATTGTAGGTGATATTTTACCACCAAATATCAAAAATCCACAATTAAAGAAATTTTTATATGATTCAAAATTCTATTTTTGGGATGACCCATATCTACATAAATAATGTAAAGATCTAATTATTAGAAGGTGTGTGTCTTATAAGGAAACTCAACAGATAATTGAAAGATGCCATGATTATGAATTTGGAGGACATTTAAGAATGAATAGAAGTGTACATAAGATTTTGCAAGCTGGATTTTGTTGGCTTACTCTATTTAGATATATTAATGAATATACAAAAACATGTGATCGATGTCAATGATTAGGAAATATTTCTAGAAGAAATGAAATGCCTTTAAATTACACGTTAGAAGCTGAAAATTTTGATGTGTGGGGATTAGATTTTATGGGACCATCTATGCTTTCATTTAGAAATTTATATATATTACTTACTGTTCATTTTAAAATTTATTTTTAGCTTAGAAAAATTAGGAAAAATATTTTTAATGAGTCACAATTGATCAAAGAGAAATTAGGCTCATTTTGAAATGATTTGATATTTTTGGGATTTTTAATTATTTTTATTTATTTTTAATTATTTTTAAATTCAAAATAAAGCTTAAAAATTAAGTATTTTCTAGAAAATTTTTTTTTTCCCAATTGCCTCTACTCAGAAGGAACTCAAAAAAACCACTTTTTACAATTTTCCCAAGTGTATTTAATTTATTATAATTATTTTCTTACAAAAATATAAGGTTCCTTAGAAAATCAACTTTAATACTTGAATTTAATCAAATAATTCTCAAATTTTTAAAGTGGACAAAGATGATTTTTATGAAAAATGTGGCATTGATTTTGTCAATTTTTGATAAGCATATAATTTACATAAATTAAAACAAGTTATTTACATTTATTTATTATAGAAACTTACAAGATAATTCAAGACATCATGATATTTTTCCTAGACTCCTCTGACAATAAGAAACCTACTAAATTATTCTCATAATTTTCCAAGTGATCTTATAATTTATATAAATAAAAATGGCTAAAATGGCTACCTTAGCTTGAAAATTAGGGCTAGAAAAACAGAGATGTCCTCTGACCTCAGAAAAAGTAGAGGACATAGCCTCTATCATGAGGAACAAACACGCAAAATTTCAAGCCATGTTGAGCAATGTTTAATGATAATGAATTAAAATACTTTAGATGGTGTTTAACTCATTAAAATTTGAAGAGTAAGAAAATATTTTTTATTTTTAGTCCACATTATTCTCCTTTGTTCACTTAGTAAGAGAGTATTTTTATTATATTTTTATATTTTTTTTCTAGAGAAATATATGGATTTTTGAAGTTTAGGCATTTAAAATAATTTAAAAATCCCTATTTTTCTACTTATCCAGCGCAACGCCAACTCATCCTCATCTGCTCCAAAGTCTTCATGCGCGCTCCGCCATTTGACACCGCCAGCCACATAGCTGCCTCGTCAG
Source organism: Phalaenopsis aphrodite (assembly GCA_003013225.1). NCBI lineage: Eukaryota > Viridiplantae > Streptophyta > Magnoliopsida > Asparagales > Orchidaceae > Phalaenopsis > Phalaenopsis aphrodite. The sequence continues at coordinate 376,334 of NEWO01000317.1, forward strand.
CCCACCATTTTCCACCAAGAGTTGGTCCAGCTTGATCTCCTCTGTTGATGAAATAAACGCGCAATCAGACAGCTCTCCGTAATCATCCTCAAATGACTTAACTCGTAAGCCGTTCACACTAAAACCTTAAAATCTTCATCAAGACTCAACCAAATTGCATGACATTTATTTCTAAACCTTCATCTACTCATGAAAAACCTATTTATACTATATATACTGTATGAAATATAGTAAATATGTATAATGAATCAAAAAAGGCTCGGATTAGGTTTTGAGTTCAATACTTTTATCTAAGAGGGGAGGCCTGAATCAGATTGATGTTGCAGCTTTAATTGGGTCTAATGAACCTCTAGATGAAGTCTTGTGCCCTGGTCAATTGTCTACATATGTTTTTGATCAAACTCCATTTCAGGTGTTGTTCCAGAGTTATTCTATAGGCTGTTTCAGATGGGGATTTTATGGGGAATCAACTTCTTTCATTGTGGATATGGTGTGTGCGTAATTATTTGATGTTTGGTTCACTATGGTGGAGTGGAGAGATCTGTCCTGGTTTTATAGAAAATTTCAGCAAACAAATTGGCTCTGTGAAGTGGCTATGAGTGACTGAGAATAAGGAGATTGCACTTGGGATGGTTTGGAGAGGCTTTGGTGAGATTTTGGTAAGAGTTTCCCCAAGGTTTTAAGCACTCTCTTCCTTAGCCATTGAGAGGTCAATTTAAAGCCATGGCTGCCTGGTGGAGATCAGGGCTAGGAGTTGGGTAATAAAGCATGCTGAGGTGGACGAAAGAAAAGCTTAAGTGATACACTGAAAATATATGCATTTTTAGACCCATAATTTATACCTACTTTTGGTGATATTGCACTTTAATGAAAGGTATATTGATGTTTTCTTGCAGGTTGTCGATTATTAGTGCTTAAGCAAAAACGAAGCAAAAAGGATGAAATTTGGAGTCAAAATGACATTTTTGAGGATATACTCAGCGCCGACAGCGCCAGGGTCAGCGCCGACGACGCAAAACAATAAAAAACTGAAGGATTTTTACTCAGCGCTGACGTCACCAGACTAGCACCGACAGCGCCAGAGGCAGTTGAGACCCCATTTATAAAAGGTTCAATGTATTTGGATGATTCTTGAAGAGTTTTTGGAGGCACCTCTTAGAGAACCGACATTGGGCTATATTTGGGGCACAATTTCATCATAAAATGGGCTTCCTCTATGTTCATTTTTTGATCTACAACATTCCACCTCGCTACATTTCCATAATCCATCTTCATTCCACCACATATTGGAGTCAATTAGTAATTTTGCTTTCATAGTTTAGAGTTTTTATGTTGAGATTTAGTGTGAAAATTTCTGTAAAAGTGTTGGAGAAGGAGAAAAGTGAGAGAGTTCTTCTTCCTGCATTTCTAAGGAAAGGCTACAAAGGATTTGCTTTGAGAAAGAGTTCCAAATAAGTTTGTTTGTTTATTAAGTGATGTATGAACTTTCTTTTATATATGAAATTCGTGTTTTGTCATATCTTTCTCATGAAGTCTAAGTAATTTTCTCTATCTTTGCCCCTATGAGATCTAGAGAATTGAAGAGATAATATGAATGTGCCATATTTAAAATATAAAATAAATTGTGATGATTTTTCAAGTCCGAACTTAATTTACTTTTCAATCTAGCCAATTGATTTGTTAAAATATGTTGTGAAACATATGATCCGGAAAATGGAGTATGGGTTCTACAACAGAGTGAGGATCACATTTGATTTCATGAAGGAGAAATTCGTTCATAAAATTAAGTGCAAATAAATAGGGAAATATTCTTTGTTTGGTGTAGAACTGGAGAATCTTTAGGGTGACAGGCTAAAATCCTCAATTCAGTCTTAGTGTTTAAAAACTAATGCGAGAGTTAGCCTTTAGGTGAAGGGAAGTAGGAGCTTTGGAGTTGGAGTCGGTATCCTCCTAGCCTAGCTACAAATTTAGCGACTAAACCTAAGATTAATAATTGATTTTCTATGCACTGTATCAGGGTAGAGAATCAAAATTGCTTCTATTTGGCAAAATACATATTTTAAACCTTTATCTCATCGCATTTCACTAGAATTTTATTAGAGTGGGAAGGATGCTTTTTCACATAAGAAATCTTCATTACATAAACATAGTTTATAAATTAGTAGATATTATTAAAAAATTTGCATTTCAGTTTTGCTAATAGTAAAGTAATTTAATTCGGTTAACATATCAACATTCAAATTTAGTAACAATGATTTCGTTTGATTTTCTGTAAATTTCTAGTAAAATTTATCATTGTTAATTTACAACTTCCCCATGGGATCGATATTTGGGGCTTAAAAAGAAAGTCTTTTATTACTTGATAACGATACGCATAATTACGTAGAATCTCATTATTAATTACCTATAATTATATATATTTTACACAACTTACTTTTCATACAGGATCAAGAATTTGGCGCTGTAGTGGTGTCAACTTCATAAATCCTTACAAAAAATCGGAATCAAGTAATTGGTGTCGTTTGAATGTAACAGTTAAATTTAATAAATTAAACAGTTTTGATAAATTAGAAAATTTAGAGAATATATATACTATATAAATATATAAAAACACAAAAAAATATAAAAAAAAACATCCAAAAAGAAAGTTAACTACGATT
>NEWO01000317.1:379015-402695 GCA_003013225.1 Phalaenopsis aphrodite
GATCTGGGAAATGTATTATGTGTTCTACGACAGAGTGAGGATCACATTTGATTTCATGAAGGAGAAATTCGTTCATAAAATTAAGTGCAAATAAAAAAAAACATCCAAAAAGAAAGTTAACTACGATTATATTTTTAAAGAATTTTACTTAGTTTACTTTATTTGCTTATGTAAAATATTTGATCTGAAGGTTTAGTACCTTACGATTTAGAATTAAATTGTACTATTAAAAAAATTTGAAAACAACAAAGAGTAATTAAGAATTTGGAAGAAAATGCAAATAATATAAAAAATCCAATAAATCATAATCGACAAAGACCTTTAAAAGATTTTGTCAATCTGATAGGAGATGAACTTCATTTAACTATTCAAAATCCTGATGTTGCTACCAATTCAATTCAGCTTAAACCTGTTATTATTCAAATGGTACAAAAAAATCATTTTGGAGGATCACCTACTGAAAATTCTAACTTACATCTTGCTAGTTTTCATGAAATTTGTGCTACATTTAAATATGATGGAGTGTTTAATGATGTTGTTAGGCTTAGACTTTTTCCTTTTTTATTAAGGGATAAAGCCAAGGCTTGGTTAAATTCATTAGCAGCTGGATCTATTAGAACTTGGGGAGAACTATCATTAAAATTCTTGGCTAAATGTTTTCCACCCTAAAAAACTGCTAAGCTTAGAAATGATATTACATGTTTCTGTCAGTTTGAAGGGGAATCGATATAGGTTGCCTGGGAAAGATTTAAGGATCTTCTTAGAAAATGTCCACACCATGCTTTACCAGAATGGTTAATAATTCAAACCTTTTATAATGGATTAGTAGGATCATTAAGATATGTTATAGATGTTGATGTGGGTGGATCATTAATGTCAAAACCTTTTGATGAAGCATATTCCATAATTGAAGAAATGGCTACTATAAATTTTCAATGGCCCTTTGAAAGGGTAAATACTAAGAGGGTAGTCAGTATTCATGAATCTGATGCAATGTCTATTTTGGCATCTCAAGTTGCTATAGTTTCTAAAAGATTGATCTAATAGGAGTGAACTTTTCTTAAATACCTCCAGTATTAGAGGAAATTCACTAGAAGAGATTATTGATACTCAACTATCTTATGAAACCTTAAATGCTATAAATAATCAAAATAACTATCCCTATTCTAACTATTTTAACTTGGATGGAAAAATCACCTTAATTTTTGTTGGAATAATTATAATAATTTGGTGAATCCATCTGAAAATCTGAACAATCAAGGAAATCCAAATTTTTGAACTTGTTATCCTCCATAATTTAACTCTAATCCTAACCCACAAGTTAAGGAAAAGAAGTTGATAATGGAAGAAGTGATGTTGAATATGAGAAATCAAATACAAAATCAAGCGGTTGCTATTAGAAATATTAAAAATCAATTAGGACATATTGCTATTGCACTTAGTAGCAGACCTTCTAGAATTCTTTCGAGTACTCTGGAAGTTAATCCAAAAGATCCAAATAAAGGGCAAATTAAAGCATTTCAATTACGAAGTGGAAAAGAAATAGAAAAATGTATCCAAAGAGAAACTGAAGTTAATGAAAAGAAGGAAGAAATAGAAAATGATCAATATGAAAATGAACAAACATAAGTTCCTTTTGAAAAACCATCACCTTTCTTTCCTCAAAGAATGAAGCAGAAGAATAAAGAAAAACAATCTCCAAAACTTTTGGAAATCCTAACGAAGTTAACGATAAATATTCCCTTTTTTGAAGCTTTGGAACAAATGCCAAGTTATGTGAAATTTATGAAGGATGTACTAAATAAGAAAAGGAAGTTTACAGATCGTGAGACTGTTGCACTCAGTGAAGAGTGTAGTGCTATTATTCAACAAAAGCTTCCTTAAAAACTAAAAGATACTGGTAGTTTTATTATACCTTATGAAATTGGTGAAAAGTTTTATGGAAAAGCTTTATGTGATTTAGGAGCAAGTATCAATCTTATGCCCTTATCAATTTTTAAACATTTAGATTTGGGAGAAATTTCCCCTACTACTGTAACTCTTTAGTTAGCTGACCGATCAATAACTTATCCAAAAGGAGTTATAGTAGATATACTAGTAAAAGTGGATAAATTTATTTTCTCTGTAGACTTTATAGTGTTGGATATGGAGGAAGATAAAGAAATTCCTATTATTTTAGGGAGACCATTTCTTGCAACAAGAATATTTGTAATAGATGTACAAGAAGTTGAATTAATAATGAGAGTTAAGGATCAAGAAGTTAAATTTAATATAATCAAAGCTATGAAATATCCTGCAATAGAAAAAGATAATGAAGGTTTCAGGATGGAAGTAGCTGATTATCTAAGTAATGAACAGTTTAAGAAAGATTTCAAAGATAAATTTAAGCAAGGAGAAATTTTTATGAATGAAGATGAAATTAAAGAAGAAGATTTGGATTATATTCATGGCAAATTTGAAACGTTAGACTTGATGGAAAATGATAGTAAAAATCTTACCCCTTCATGTATTAAACCACCTGAAATTGAATTAAAGATATTACCTACCCATTTAAAGTATGTATTTTAAGGATAGTCATCAACATTGTCAGTTATTATATCTTCTGAGTTAATTGAAATTCAAGAACAAAAGTTGATAAAAATGTTAAAAAGTATGAAAAGGCTTTTAGATGGACTTTAGTAGGGATTAAAGAAATTAGACCTTCAATTTGTATGCACATATTTTATTAGATGAACAACATGAACCTAAAGCTAGTCCTTAGAGAAGATTAAACCCAATATTGAAAGAAGTTGTTAGAAAGGAGATTTTAAAATGGTTAGATGCTGGAATTATATATCCTATTTCAGATAGTGCTTGGGTAAGCCCAATTTACTGTGTACCTAAAAAAGGAGGAGTGGTTGTTGAAGAAAATGAGAAAAATGAATTAATACAAATAAGACAAGTAACTGGTTTACAAATTTGCATTGATTATAGAAAGTTAAATATGGCCACCCAAAAAGAACACTTTCCTTTACCCTTTCTAGACCAAATGTTGGATACATTGGCTATGAATAAGTATTATTGCTTTTTAGATGGATATACTGATTATCACCAAATTCTAATTGCTCTAGAGGATCAAGAGAAAACAACATTTACAAGCCCATATGGAACATTTGCTTTTCGAAGAATGTCTTTTGGACTATGCAATGCACCTGTAACATTTCAAAGATGTATGATTTCAATTTTTTGCAATATTATAGAACATAGAATGGAAATTTTTATGGATAATTTTTTCGTATTTGGAACTTTGTTTGAATTATGCCTTAATAATTTAGAAAAAGTTCTGGAAGTATGTGAAAAAATCAATTTAGAATTAAATTGGGAAAAATGTCAATTTATGGTTACAGGAGGTATTGTACTTGGGCATAAAATTTTTGAAAAAGGCATAGAGGTAGATCCTGCAAAAATCCAAGTTATAGAAAAATTATCACTCCCTACTAATGTTAAAGGGGTGAGAAGTTTTCTAGGACATGCTGGTTTTTACAGGCGCTACATAAATTTTTTTTCAAAAATAACTAAGTTTCTATCCCAACATTTAGAAAAAGATATGAAATTTGATTTTAATGAAAAATGCATAAAAGTATTTGAATTATTACAGAAAAAGTTAGTCACTGCACCTAAAATAGTACCACCTATCTTGGAAAAACCATTTGAAATAATGTATGATGCTAGTGATTATGCTATTGAGGTTGTACTAGGACAAAGGTACGACAAATTTTTTAAAGTTATATATTATGTTAGTAAGACTCTAAATGCTACTCAAATTAACTATACAACTACTGAAAGAGAGTTATTAGCTATTATTTATGCCTTTGATAAATTTATAACTTATTTAATTGGAACTAAATGTATAGTGCATAAAGATCATTCTGTTATTAAATATTTAATGCTAAAGAAGGTTGTTAAACCAAGATTAGTTAGATGGATACTTCTATTACAAGAGTTTGATTTCACCGTGATTGATAGAAAAGAAAATGATAATCAAATAGATGATCAATTGTCTAGAATAGAAATAGAAATATTAGCTAATTTCACAAATGAAATTTTAGAGAATTTCCCTGATGAACAATTATATAGTATGGATTAAATAGATGTACCGTGGTGTGCTGATATAGTGAGTTATATTGTAAGTGATATTCTACCAACTCATATAAAAAATCTACAATTAAAGAATTTTATGTATGATTAAAAAATTTTTGCGATGACCTATATTTATATAAAAAAATATAAAGATCTAATTATTAGAAGATGTGTGTCATATGAAGAAACTCAACAGATAATTAAAAAATGCCATGATTCTGAATTTGAAGGACATTTTAGAACAAATAGAACTGCATATAAAATTTTACAAGCTGGATTTTATTGGCCTACTATTTTTAGTTATGTTAATGAATAAATTAAACATGCGATAGATGTCAATGTGTAAGAAATATTTCTAGAAGATATGGAATGCCTCTAAATTACACAATGGAAGTTAAAATTTTTTATGTGTGGGAATTAGATTTTATGAGACCATTTATGCTTTAATTTGGAAGCTTATACATATTACTTGTAGTTGATTATATGTCCAAATGGATTGATGTTATTATTGTACCTAGATGTGATGCTCGGAGTGTTTCTAAATTTTTAATTAAAAATATTTTTGCAAGATATGGAATGTCGATAGTAATTATTACTGATAGAGAATCTCATTTCAGGAATAAGAGAATCGAAAAGTTAATTAAGAAATATTATATTATGCATAGATTCTCTACTGCTTATCAACCTCAGACTAGTGGTCTAGAAGTGATATCAAATCATGAAATTAAATGCAATTTAGAAAAGGCTATAAATCCTTATAAATTGGATTCGTCTGCTAGACTTGACACAGCAACATGGGCATATAGAATTTCTTATAAGACACTTATACGAATGTCCCCATAAAAATTGATATTTGGAAAAACATGTCACTTACCTGTAGAATTGGAGCATAAAGCATTTTGGGCTATTAAGAAATTTAATTTTAATCTAAAAGAAGCTGGTGAGAAAATATTATTGCAACTCAATGAACTTGAGGAGATTAGATATGAAGAATATGATAATGCAAAAATCTATAAAGAGAAAATGAAAATAGGGCATGATCAGAAGAATATTAAGAAGAAATTTAACCTTGACAAGAAGCTCTATTATAAAATACAAGATTGAGATTGTTTCCAGGAAAACAGAAATCCAGATGGTTAGGGTCATTTAAGGTAATTGAAGTTTATCATTATGGAACTATTGTGATTAAGGATTCTAACACTGGAAAGATATTTAAAGTTAATGGAATTATTTGAAACATTATTTTGAGGGGCACATACTTCAATTTAAAGAATTTTTAATGTTAAGTCAACCCAACTAAAAAAATAGTATGTCAGGCTAACGACGTTAAACCAAGCGCTTTTTTGGAGGCAACCCATACTTATATGTCTATGTACTACTATTTAGTTTATTAACTGTCTTATATATTTGTAGCTAATAATCCTACATAATTTTCTTTATTATAAATTAAATCAAATATTAGTATTGGAAGAAAATTTGTAATTTAATTGAACGAAAAATGAAAATCTCAAAAATTTGGCCACTGGCATTGATGGTGCCCAAGAAAGCGGATCTCAGTGCCGATAGTGCCCATCAGGAGTGCTCGCAGCGCCCATCGGGAATGCGGGCGGCGCCGACAGCAGTTGGACGGTTTCTGCAACTTTTGCCAGACTTTAGCGGGATTTCAATCCATAATAATCGCCGGGAGGTGTGTTTAAAGTCCTAAAAACTTCTTAGGACACCTAGAAACTTTCTATTTTTGGATTCAATGGCTTCCAATTCCAGAAATACTTCAAGATATGGAGTTTTAAATAAAAGAAAGTTTATTAGTTTTGATGCACAGAGATTATGAGATAAAGTTATTGCGAAGAAGAGATTGATCAAGGAAAGAGGATTTGTTAATCATGGGTTGATCAATCCAAGTACTCTAGTTGACAAGATCATTCTACAAAGGTGATGGGAAGTTCTGTGTCACACTACCACTGCGGTTGTTTTACCTGTAGTGAATGAATTTTATGGATGTCTTCGTATGAGGTAAGGATGTACCATTTACTCCTGCGTAGATTAATGAATTGTATATGATAGAAAATGTTCCAATCTGTCGTTATGCAAATTTCATTCCTACGCAAGAGTTGATGCCAAATATTTACAATTTTCTAACAAATGAAAGTGATATGTGAGATGTATGAGGTGAGGAATATATTATTTTTCCATCTTCATCACTTAACCCAATTTCGAAGCAATGGCATTTCTTTATTTGTGCAAAATTACTCCCTACTATGAAGATCAGTAGAGCCACCAAGGAGAGTGTTATTTTAAATTATTGTATTCAAATGAAAAAACCTATTTATATAGGTTCAGTTATATTTAAATTTGTTATGGGAATCATTATGAATGGGCTAATTTTTGGACCTGGGCATCCTTCTATGATTTTTCTAATTTGCAGTCAATCCCAAGTGCCATATAAAAGTTGGAAAAAAATTTTATTACCATGGGAGCCCATGATCCCTATTGATGATTAGTATGTTGGTAAAGGAAATGAAGCAATAAATGTTATTATAGATCATTTTTCACATGCTTCATCTCCATTAATGCCACCAACAGTTAGAAGTTTGCTTGCTTTAGAGAAGAATTTGAAGAAAATTGAAAGAGAACTTCAAAGTATTATGAATGTAGTGAGAGATCTCAAGTACCTCTTTGATTACCTAGATTGGAGAATGTAAGAGAATTATGATCACACTAGAGCTTTTGAAGCATAATTAGTTCGGATGTTTAAGGAAAAGTGGTGGATCGAAGAAAATCTGACAGATCAATTCCCGTTCTGAACCTTCTACAACCTATATGTTCATTACCAATATATGGGAGATGTTAGAGGAGGTGATACCACTAAAGATGAGGCTGAATGATTGAAGATTGAGAATTCTCTACTTGTTTAAAGATATTTACGTGTTTAGTGTAATTGTGTTGATTTGATTTGGTTTGATTTGGTTTATTCTAAACTTTGATTATGTGTTCAGTCTTCTGTCAAAAATTAGTGTAGTGGCTTGATTTTGAAGCAAATTTATAATTAGTTTACTTCATAGGTGTGAATTTGGATTTGTGAAATGTGTTTGTTAATAGGTTATTTTCATATATAAAAGTTATTTTGATGTTGTTTGTGAAAATGATTGCTTGTGAAATGTGTATTTATTAATTTAGATAAAAACTAGTGTTTAAAAATACTATAAAAAAAACTTTGGAGAAAATTGAAAGGAAATTGAAAATTTGCAAAATCAAAATAGTGAATTTTGGTCCTTCAGCGCCGACGGCGCTGACATTAACGTCGACAGCGCCTTCAACCCGAGAGCAGCGAATTAACCCTTTAGGTCACAATTTTCACCGTAAACCTCCATTTTTACCCCTCAAGTCACCTTCAACCTTCGGTTTTGCACCTAAGGCTTGATTTTGGGCAGATTTTAGGTGATTTAGAATTAAAGAAACTTTGGATTTTATCTTATCTAGGTAAGAGCTACACTTTAAAATAAAATTTTTTTATTTTCACCAATGATTTTTCTCACATTGACTAGATCCGAAATTTTGAAATTTTTGGGAGATTTTGAGAAAATGCTTTGGTGAAAAACTCTTACTTAGTGGATTTGAGTTTAAAGTGGTTTACATTTTTTTTTCCAGAATTTTGGGATTAATTTGAAATTTTTATCAAATTTTTCTAGATTTCCTATGGCACCAAGATCGAGCAAAAGGAAAATAGAATATGACGAGCAAAGGTTTATTAGCTTTAGAGCCAATGAATGATTTCATAGTCTTCAAGAAAATAGAAAATTGATTTAGGACTGAGGTTTCAAAAATCTGAGAGGAGAAGTTGAACGATTGATTATCGCTCGGCATTGCCAAAACATCTGTCATTTTACTGTCGATGTGATAGTTGGGATTGTGATAGATTATTATGTCAACCTTGCTGAGGTTTCTGATGATTTTGTTTTTGTTCAGGGAAAAAGAGTGGACTTTCCTCCAAGAAAAATTAATGAGTTTTATCAATTAGAAGATGTTTATAGATGCGAGTATCATTTGCTTTCTGCTACAGATCAAGCCTTAGATGAAGTTATTTCTTTTCTAACTAGTGAGAAAGGGTCTTGGAAAATAAAAAAGGAGTTAAAGTTAACTTTCCCCTTTTTATGTTAAATGTATTGTCTAAGGCTTGAAATTATTTTATTTTTGGAAGGATGATTCCAACGAACCATCATAGTGAAGTAACCAATGACAGAAGCATCCTTAACTACTATATTCAACATGTGATGGATATAAATGTAGGCTATATCATTTATATGAACATTTGATCTATTGTTATAGGAGAGACCACTGGTGGATTGATGCACCTTGCTCTCATTTAAACATTTTGTGAGCATGCAAGACTTGATTTCAGACCTGATGAGGAGAGGATTGAGCCTCAGAGACCGATTGGTCCTGTCAACCTCAAGACTTATGAGTCTCATGTTGATTGGAAATCTGAAAGATAGGCTAAGGATATTCTTTCTACTTCTAGAACCTCTACTTTTAGTGAGACTATTTCAAGTGACCCCAACAACTGGGAGTCGTTGGACCAGATGATGATTCAGCATGGAGATATTTCGAGAATGGATCATAGGATGCAGAATATGGAGGCCAAAAATGCTCACATTGATGATCTGATCTACCATAAATTTGAGTATGATGTTGTATTTGATGATGCTTTAGTAAGGTACCTGATGGGTGACCATACAGTTCAATTCCCTATTCACCCTACTTATGCTCCATATCAGCAGCAGAAGTTAGATGTAGACGATGAAGAAGACAATGACTGGTGATCTTTTTTTTGTTTGTTTGTGTTTATATTGTGTGATTGTATTGTTTGTGTTGTGATTTTTTTGAATACTTTGTTTGTTATGTAATGTGAAACGGTAATGTGGAAAATTGTTTTCATTTTTAGAGTTTAGTTTAGTTTTATTGTTATCTTCAGCACTTTATTCTAAGAAAAAGATAAGAAAAAAGATAGAAAAGAAAAAAAAATAAAAAGAAAAAGAAAAAGAAAAGGTGTGGGGAGAAGTCTGAGGAGATGCTTAATTAAAAATTGGTTTCACTTGAATCGACTAAATAAAAACTTGGACACTTTTTTTTTAAACTTTTGATTTTAATATTAACTTAATTATTAATAAAGTTTTATGAAGTTATTTTTCATATAAATTTTCTAAGTGGCTTTAATATAACAAATTGTAATTATTCATGAAAAGAATAGAGGATCAGAAACCTTAGACTTAATTACTGAATATCCTTACACCTTTAGTATTAACTAGAGTTGTTTTGAATTTTTCTTAAGTTAAACTATTATATTTAGAGAACTAAAATATCGAAGTCTAAAAGTTAAATTCTTTACCATAAGTCATATTTTTATGTAGTAGAAAAGTTACTTGAGGACAAGTAACATGTAAGTTTGGAGGATTTTGATACACTAAAAATATATGCATTTTTAGACCCATATTTTATACCTATTTTTTGTGATATTGCACTTTACTAAAAGGTATTTTGATGTTTTCTTAAAGTTTGTTGATTTTTAAGGCTTAAATAAAAAAAGAAGCAAAAAGGATGAAATTTGGAGTCAAAATGACGTTTTTGAGGGAATACTCAGTGTCGGAAGCGCCAAGTTCAGCACTGACTGCGCTTATTAAACAAAAGCTGGAGGACTTTTACTCAGCACCGACGGTGCCAAAGGCAGTTCAGACCATGTTTCTAGAAGGTTCAATGTATTTGGATGATTTTATAAGAGTTTTTGGAGGCACCTCTTGGAGAACCGACCTTGGGCTTTATTTAGGGCAGAACTTCATTAAAAAAGGGGCACCTCTACATTCTTTTTTCGCTCTACAACATTCCATCATGCTACATTTCAATAATCCATCTTCTTTCCACCACATATTGGAGTAAATTAGTAATTTTTCTTTCATAGTTTAGAGTTTTTGTGGTGTTATTTAGTGTGAAACTCTCTGTAAGAGTGTTGGAGAAGGAGAAAAGTGAGAAAATTCTTTTTTTGCATTTTTAAGGAAAGGCTGCAAAGGATTTGCTTTGAGAAAGAGTGCTAGATAAGTTTTTTTGTTTATTTAGTGTTGTATGAACTTTCTTTTATATATAAATTCTTTATTTTTTCGTATCTTTCTCATGAATTCTAGGTAGTTTCCTCTATCTTTCCCCCTACTTTGAGATCTAGAGAAAAGAAAGGATAATATGAATGTTCCATAATTAAAATGTAAAATAAATTGTGATGATTTTTCAACTCTAAACTTAATTTACATTTCAATCTGACCAATTGATTTGTTAAAATATTTTATGAAACATATGATCTGAGAAATGGTGTATGCGTTCTACAACAGAGTGAGGATCACGTTTGATTTCTTGAAGGAGAAATTCTATCATGAAATTAAATGCAAATAAATAGAGAAATATTTTTTGTTAGGTATAGAATTGGAGAATTTTTAGGGTGACAGACTAAAATCCTAAATTTGATCTTAGTTTTTAAAAACTAAAGTGAAAGTTATCCTTCAGATGAAGGGAAGTAGGAGCTTTGGAGTGGGAGCCGGTATCCTCCTAGCCTAGCCACAGATTTAGGGACTAAACCTTAGATTAACCAATGATTTTCTATGCATTGTATCAGGGTAGAGAATTAAAATTGTTACTCTTCAGCAAAAACATATATTATAAATATTTATCTCAACTCATTTCACCTAAATTTCATTATTGTGGGAAGGATGCTTTTTGACATAAGAAATCTTCATTAGATAAACATAGTTAGTAGATTAGTAGATATTACTAAAAATTTGCATTTTAGTTTTGCTAATAGTTAATTAATTTAGTTTGGTTAACATATCAACATTTAAAATTAGTGACAGTGATTTTTTTTAATTTATTGTAAATTTCCTGATAAAATTTATCATTGCTAATTTACGTCTTCTCTGTGAGATCAATATTTTGGGAATAAATAGAAAGTCCATTATTACTTGATAACAATACATATACATATGTAGAATCTCATTATTAATTACCTATAATTATATATATATTACACAACTTACTTTTCAAACAAGGATCAAGTTTTGGGCATTGTACTTGTGTCAACTTCATAAATCTTTACATATAAAAAAATAGGGATCATTATACATCCAATTAGAGTGAACCAAATTAAGGGTTTTTAATTTTGGGGTTTGGATAATTGGGGCACCTTTAGGCTAGCTGTTTCCAGTGGTTGAGGTGGTAGCTGTCCAAGGTTTGGTCTCTTCTTGGCTCAGAGTGGTCAGAGGATGTTGAATGATGGTTAACCCTTAATGGTATGGCATGGTGAAGATGATATCTCAAGCTTACTCCAAAAATGGGTAAAATCCCTTAATATAGGGGACCATTGGTCCATAGCTAACCTTGGCTGGTTTAGGTGGCTCTAGGCTAGTCTCTAGAGAGTACCTGGTGGCTGTGGTGTCATAAATTTGGTGACTTTGGGTTAGCTAAGTCAATTTTGGTGAATGGGTTCAATTTGGGTCAAAATGACTAGAAGTTGGGTTTAGGTTAGGCTAGACATGGCATTATGCTCAATTGATTGATCAAATTGGTGTAGATGATTGTCAAAAGAGGTTTTCAAAAGGTTTGAAGTTATTTTGAATTGATTTGGAGGTTCAATTAGGGGGATTTTGGGCATTTGGTCAATTTGGGGGTGTTAGGTTAGACTTCGGCAAAGATTGGGCTAGGTTTGGGTTAAGTTCAAATTGATGGTTTAAAATAGTCTAGTTGAATGTCATGAAGAGTTCTCAACATCAATTGGTTGTCAATTTTGGGGTTAGCGCGTTCAATTTAGTGGAATTTGAGGACATAGCCAATTCGGGGCAAATTTGAGGATTTTGATTGTGGGTTGAAATTGAGTAAAATTCAGGATTGACCAAGGCCAATTGAAGGTCTAATTTGATGTGTAGGTTTGTTATGAAGAGTTGAGGATTTAGATTGGGGTAAATTGAGAAGGCTATGGGGTTCAGTTAGGTGAGATTAGGTCATAGGGCCAAAATTGGGGGTTTTGCTTTGGATCAAAATTGAGCTCAAAGCATGGGTCAATTAGGCTTGGATTTGGTTTTGATTGATCATATGTATGATTAATTTGAGATTAGTGTTGAAATTTAGGATAATCGGAGCCAAATTGATAGACATTTGAGGTGAATTTGAAGAAATTGGGTCTTTTAAAGGCAATTTAGGGGTTTCAGCCAAAGTGGCCAAATTGGCCAATTTGGGTATTTTGAAATGATTTGAAAAGATTTTTGAATAATTTTGGGTATTTCAAATGAATTTTGGAATTTTTGTCAAATTTTTGGTTTCAAGAGCATTTAGGTAATTTAGTCAAAATTTAGGTAGACCTCAAAAGATAAAATCAGAATTTAGCTTCTGATTCCAAAACGAGAATTAAAATTTAGGTATTAATCTAAGAAAGAGAGAAAGAACTTAGGTACGGACTTCAAAAGATAGGAATCAGAATTTAGGTACTTATCTCAAAATGAGAATTGAAATTTATGTATCAACCCCAAAAATTGAGCATAGAATGTCGTGTTCCATTTAAGGGGGTCTTATACTAATCTCGAGGATTGAAAATAAGATGTCGTGTTCCATTTAAGGGGGCCTTATTCCAATCTCAAGGATTGAGAATAGGATGTTGTGTTCCATTTAAGGGGGCCTTAAACCAATCTCGAGGATTGAGAATAGGATGTCGTGTTCCATTTAGTGGGGCCTTATACCAATCTCGATGATTGCGAATAAGATGTCATGTTCCATTAAAGGGAGCCTTACACCTATCTCGAGGATATAGGTAGAGAAGTGGATGCCTTACTCCATTTTAGCTGTTCTTAAACAGATCTCAAGGATTGAGAATAGGATGTCATGTTCCATTAAAGGGGGCCTTACACAACAATCTCAAGGATATGAGCCACATTAGGGAGGAAACCGCTGGGACTCATATCCAACCCAAATGGTGATAAGGAGAAATATCTGCTACGTCGAGGAGGAAAGCACGGGTACTCACATCCAACCGAAAGGGATAGAGGGAAAAAATTTGCGTCTCGATATTGCCCTTGAGAACAATATGCAAATAGAGTAGAGAATTTGTGGAGTTGAACTCATAGACATGTTTCAAGTGAGGATAGGTATTGGTGTGAAAAATTTGTGAAATTTTGTGAGATTTAGTGCAGAATGTGAAATTCTGCAGGGATTTAAAGAGAATTAATGCAGGCAAGGATAGTTATGATGTGCGAGCAAAGAGTAAGAGACCTCTAAATTGAGAGAATCAACTCAACAAATTTATTTTATTATTTTGTTATTTTTATCCAATTTAATTATAAAAAATATATTTTCAAAATTTAATTTTCGTTGGTTGATTGATTTTTTTAAGAAAGTATATTTTGTTTGAATTTTTTATTATCATGTGTTTTTTTGTTTTGTTCCTTGTTTGTTGTAATTCAAAACCAATGCATAATTTTGTGTCTCTTTATCCATCGCACAAAAGCATAATTTTGCTAACAAACTAAATTTGGAAATAGATTTCATTAATTCTCTTCAAATAGGTGTTACAGATTGGACATAGGCTGAAGCATCAAAAGGTACAATATGTTGAACGCATCAAAAGTACATCTGAAAACATCTTTTGTTGGGTACATATCATAAGTTGAGGATATCTGATACAGATATCATCATATCTATTGTGGCAAAATGCTGTACAAAAAGGTATCTACTAATTGTCCATCCTTGGTGGGGTGGCTCCCAATCGAGCTAACCTTCTAAGCCACGCTCCAGGACAAAAGTTCCTTTTGCATGTACTTAGAGGTAGAACCCTCTCATAGCTCGTAAGGTTGTAGCTCTTCTAACTCTAGATTTGGTTGAAATCCATATGGCAATTTGCTACTAACCATCCTTTTGAAATTTATAGGCACATTACAATGTCGTACCCCTAGAATGCAGTGTTTAGCGATGTCTCTTCCATTTATTTGACAATTAGTACTAAACGCACTAGTAGCGGAATCTCCATGGATCCTCTGAATTCAATGGGGCCAATGACATCTATTTCTTTCCCGAACAGGATATTGCTCTTACTCATGATGAAAACTGGAAAATGTCTAACACAATCATGATGATCTATATGTGGGGGAATGCAATCGCATTCATCGTAGATATTGATGATGCAGCTGATAGGAGTGAAATTGGATGAAAGTATGCTCCACCTGACCATCTTCTTGATCATTCATCTTATTATAGGAGGTAACAGATCCACCTCATCATGTCTTAAAATCCCTAGGGGATTTCCTTGTCCATCTTTAATAAAATTATAACAACAACCACATTATATAGTGATTTTGTCTTTTCCACACATCTATTACTGTGTTTCAGTATAGGTTCTTTCCATCACAATACCAGCTCAACCCCTATCTCTTAGTTTGAATATACAATTGAGAATGCTTCTTTCGTCGCTTTTTGAGAAGACTGGTGTAAAGCTCCAAGCCTTCTAGTATATTGACGAATCTTCCTTGAACTTCTTCATAAAATTCAAATTCACTTTTCTTTACTTTACTCTATTTGTAGTATTCTACAATGGTGATGATTGACAACTATCGAGCACATTGGAATCTATGTTGGTGTTGTCTCAATATCCAGCGAAATATATGATTCCACCATTAAGTGAACAGTGATTTAAAATCCATCATCAGTGGACGTGTACTCCTCCAGAGTACTACAACGCTCTAGGTTGAGGATGTTGCAAGTCGAGCATTCCACAAACACCCCTGTAGCAGGTATTTCTGTGGGAATCTCAGCATTGCATGTCGGGTAACCCGCACAAAGATCATCTGCAACTTCTGGTATCGTCGGCTCTGTAGTGAACTCGGACTCCTCCTCCATGGCAAGAATTCCGGAGGAAGTTTCTCTCAAGCATAGATCTTAGATTTTTCCTTCAAGAATCGGGGTAAAGCAAGTTTCTGCCTCATTTTGGTGGCTTCTTCTTCACGTAGGAAATATCTATCTTTTTGGAGATTGGAATTTTTGCGTTGATTCATTCGTAACGTTGCATGTGTTAGTCTCTCTTCATCAGCAGTGACTAGTCCTCTGGTTGGTGTAGTTATCATAGATGGCATACAGTTGGTCCCCTCCATCGGATCTTGCTACACTATCACTTTCTTTCTCTTCAGTGAGGAATCCTCCTTGGTGTTTGTCGGTGCAATTTTGGGTTGGAAGAGTTGTGTGTAAGAAGCTTTCGGTCAACGGGATCAAAATCCCACCCACTTCAGAAGGATGTTTTAATTTACATATATATTTAGTTTAGAAAAATATGAAATCAAACTAATCCCATATTCTTCATAGTTTAAATGAAAGAGCACTGTACCTCAAATCATGTATCTATCCTAAAGGATCACACAAGACTTCGGGATAAGGCTCGGTCAAATAAACTAAGGAATATATGACATCTGTTTTGTCTGTGAAACCTTTACATTTGCCGACAAGTTCCCCTTTTTAATATAAAGAATTAAATAGGGTTTATATTAAGCTAAGTTCAGACATGCTTCCTATAAAGGCAAGCCCCTAAAGTTAATTACATCTTAAATGACCAAAGTCACCTAAGAAGACTCTCGATAAAAAATAAGAAATATTATTTTCAATGATTTCAAAAGGATAAGACTTTTCAATGAGATCGAACAAAGAGGCGTGAAAGGGGATTTGTTCAAATTTTGAACATTTATTACAGAATCCAACGGAAGAAGAATTAGGGGATGTCATGGATCCAGAGGAGAGCTTCAATGACTTCCCAAGCTGTCCTAATGTTTTGCTTCAGTTTTGAGGAGAAATATTTAGATGTTATATCTTTCAAATTTTAATAGTAAGGACTTACATTTGTTTGAAACTATCACACAAATAGCCTGGAAGATGTGAGGATTTATGTCGTGACGGACGACAACCCTAGAATCCTAAGACGAGTTAGGGCTTATATTATATAACAGGGCTATACAAAGGCCTAAAGATAAGGTGAGGATTTACATTCAATAAGAACGCAACCTTGAAGTCCTATGGCTTTGTTGTTAATATCAAAGGAAGAATGGTTTAGCTGAGGAAGATAGGTTTTGTTGTTGAAGATGGTCGTGCTGCCCACCATGCTAGCTCCAAGCTCCTTACCACGATGACTATGAGTTTTCTAGCATGTCAAGTTATGTTTTCAAATCAGATGGCCATAAGGTTGAAATTTTTAAAATTTTATGGGGGCATGTTAAAGTTGATCAGAGTGACACTAGTTAGGATCCTACGGTTCCCACATTCCAGCACCACTATTTTCTATTGGATTCACTTAGTCCAAATGAACTTACTAAACTCAAATTAATGAGTTACATAATTTCATTTAGACCGTGGGAAGCCTTGTTAGCAACTGTAGGTTACCTCCTCTAAGGAATTCCCGATCATCTGATAGAGATGTCTTAATTTAGTTGAAGTTGTAGTTTTGTGTGATGTTTGTGATTAAATTTTGAGTTGTTTTATATTTTGAAC
This sequence comes from Phalaenopsis aphrodite, assembly GCA_003013225.1. Taxonomy (NCBI): domain Eukaryota; kingdom Viridiplantae; phylum Streptophyta; class Magnoliopsida; order Asparagales; family Orchidaceae; genus Phalaenopsis; species Phalaenopsis aphrodite. The sequence goes on from NEWO01000317.1 coordinate 395,681, forward strand.
GTTGTAGAGGTGAGTTTTATCTTGGTTGATTTTAATTTTAGTTTTGGTTTTGGTTTTGGTTTTGGTTTTGTGGCAATCCTCATAGTTTTAGTTTTAATGTAGAGTGGCATCGTTGTTTAGCATGCAAATTTGCAGGTATAAAAGTTTAGTATGAAAGTACAAGAAAGACAATGCTGAAAACTATAAAAGTGTACCTGGCGAATCTTCTCGTTCCACCGCCTAAAACTCAAAAGGCATGTTAAGGCATTTTATATGAAATAGGGAAAGAAAATTTTAACGACCTACCTAACCTTAGGTCATATCTTTGTGGGTCCTTAAAAGATTAATTAAATATGATGCTGCTAAGCAAAACACATTAAGTTTAGTAGATCTTCGAGGAATCCAACAGATCTAGAGAAAGAAGCAGGTCCGTGCAACTCTCTCGCTGCCTTGTGGAAAATCCCGAGTCCTTTTAAACTTATTATGTTGCTTAATAATTCATCCTGTAAACACCCTTAGTGCTTAGTGAGCATTGATGTCTCAATTATCCCTAAGAATAAGGTAATTCTCATCTCTAATTTAATTTTGAAGATTATGTGTGTGAAGATCCTTAAATAGGTAAGTTAGTGTTATTGGAACACTTAACCAAATTATGATTTTAATTAGGCTTGTAATGTTTGAAAGATGTTTTAATTTTAAATGATGTTTACTTTTCTAATCCTTGTTTAAATTAAACTTGATTAAGCCTAAGTCACTACTAAGCCCTTAAGACCTAGGTGAGTATCTTAATTAGATTTGAAAAGATTAAGCTTTAGGTGGCCATAATTCATGATTTGAATTTTATTTGAAAATCAAAATAGAGGTATTAAATTGATTAATTATTGACTTCAAAAGTCATACCTTTGAGTCCTGGGTTCATTTTATTTTTCATAAACTTCCAAATTCTAATAGATTTTAGAACTTTATTAACATATCTTTTCAATTAAGAAAGTGAGGTTGGTTTCTACCAGTTAACCCCTTGTGTTTCAAACATCCAAATTAAGATCAGAGGTTACTCATTTCCCTCCTTGAATTAAGCCTAAATTTTAATTAGGGCTAAATTTCCAATCTAAATTAAGATCAAAAGTAAATCCTAATCCCATGATATTTTTACTGGAGGTAAACCTAAACCAGAGAAGTCTTTGGACCAAATTTCATGATTTTTTGAATTTTATTTGAATTTTAAGAATTATTTAAAGTTCTGCGGTATTTGTTAAAAATAAGATATTTTAAATGGAGAAAATTAAGTTTAATATTTTTGAAAAATCCTCCTAAGGTCAGAAAACTCATAGGAGAAAATTTTAAATTTTTATGAGTTTTATTTGATTTATTGGAATTATTTTTAATGAAAACCCATTTTAGCCTTTAAAAATTATTTTTAAACGTTGAAATTTAGTATCTTTATTTAAAAAATTAGGAAAAATATTTTAATTATTCCTAAGTGTCTAGGAAGCAATTTAGAACATTTCCACGAATTTTATTATTTTTGCTATTTTTTATTGATTTTTAATTATTTAAATATTTAAAATAGGTTAAAAATCAAGTTTTTATTTTAAAGTCCATTTCTTTTTAGAAAATACCCCTGATCACAGATAACTCAAAAAATAAGTTTTTATAAATGTATGAGTTATATTTTGATTTTCAAAAATCATTTAAGTGCCAAAAATGCTATTTATCTTTAAAAATCAACTTCAGTTACCAAGTGAACTCAAAATGCTTTGAAAATTTCATGGTGAGTTCTTTGGATCCTAAATAATAGTGGAGATAAAAAATCTAGGCATTTTGTTGTTTGTATTTTTCAGAATTAATTATCTTAGTGATTTAGGGTTTGTGAAGATTAGGTGTATTTTGAATCAATTGACTCATTAGATATTTTTCTACTCGCTCTTTGGTCATTATAAACCTTCCAAAATTTTCTTGGATTTTTTCTAAGCAACATGCTAATTTTTATGATTATTTTAAGCAAAGAATGCATATAAAATTGAAAAATATGATTCACTGTCTAGGAACCTCCTCTGACTTTGGAAAAATCAGGGAATATTCCCTAAGAAAGAGGCAAGAACATGCTAAAATTTCAAGCCATGGTATTACTACATGCATGGAGAATAAAAAAATCCAAATAAGTGTTTAATTAATTAAAAATAAAATATGCAGCACATGGACTTAAAATTATTTCTGCATTGTTCTGAGGAAGAGGGTTTTTTTATGTTATTTTTTTAATTTTCCAACACCAAGATATGAATTTTTAAAGCCAGGGATAATTTTCTGATTTTTTAAACGCGTGGCGCCAAAACAACCGACGGTGGCTTCAATGTTCCATGCGGCGCGCTCCTATTCAACGTCGCCATCCACCTCAGCACTGACTCGGCCCATGGTTTATGTTCTAAAGTGTTATCTGGCTTGATCTCAACCGTCCATCTGATACACGTGCGATCGAACGGCTCCCTATCATCGTCCCCGATAGTCTAGCCCAAGAACCATCCATCTTCTTGCCTTTAGATCACTCTAATTTCTTATCCAAATTATATGATTTTTTTTTAAAATGCTTGCCTAGACCAGAAGATGACATCCATAACGTTATGATGCCATGAAATCAACTCAAAATAATTGGCGAGTTCAAATAGGCTCGGAAGGAAGATAAGTTTTATACCTTTGCTATGAGAAGTGAAGCTTTGATCAGAGAGTCTTGGCACGTTCGTCATGATCCAAAGAGACTAGGGATTGAGTCTCTCGTCTTGGTGTAAGGCCTAGGGATGATTTCAATCACGGTATCATTTAGGTGCTGGTCTAGAGCTTTGCTAGAGGCTCTGTGAGAGGGGGATTTGATAAGGCTTAATTGAGCTTTGGTAGAGGTTGGAAAGGAGTGGGTGAAGTTAATTTGATCTTGGTGGACTGTGGAGGTGTATTGGTCTCTGTCCTAATTTCCAGCAAGATTTTGAGCTCAAAATTGAACTCCAGTAGTGGAAATTGGTGACGGAAAGCAGTTGGAATGCACTGAGAGGATCTTAGGGAAGCTCTGTGGTTAGTTTGGAGAGGTCTCTCTAAGAAATTTTTAGCACCTCTTCCCTGTTGTGGGAGGTGCTTTTTATAAAAATTGCTGAGGGGTGACTGTCCTGGCCAATTAGTGTGTGCATTGTGCTGCTTTGGTGGAGGGCAGAGGAGCTCTATAATTTAATTTGGCTTAGCTGGCCTCTAGATTTGATTTAGGTGAAGTTCCATGAGGGTAGCTCTTAGTTTTGAGCTCTAGTGACTAGGTCGGCCATGGCAGGGGGAGGTGCCTTGGTGCTCAGAAAACCCAGGGGAATCTGTCAAAGTAATTTAATGTAATGGGGTTTAGTTTTGGTAAGGGTATCTTAAGCATGTGTATTTTTGGAAATAGGATCCCTTAATTTAGAGGAATTTTGGACCATGGCTCATCTAGCTTGGATTGGATTGGCTTTGGCTCAGTCTTAAGGTCTAACTAATGGCTGAGGTGGAGTTAATTTGATGACTTTAGGGTAGTAAGACCATCTTTAATTCATGGGTTCAATGTGGGTCCATGTAATCAAATCTGGGGTTTGGGCTAGGTTAACCAACCCAATTTATTGATCAAAATTGTGTAGATTATTGTTATGAATATTTTTTGTGAAGGGTTAAAGTGATTTTGAGTTCAATTAGTAGGTTAATTTGAGGGTTTTTGAAATTTGGTCAACTTGGGCATGTAATGTTAGACATGGGTCTAAATTGGGCTAACCTTCCCCTAAGTCCAAATTGAATGGTCCACATATCAAAGGAGTTGTTGTGAAGATTTTCTATGCAGGGATAGTGTGGAAATTTTTGGGTGAAGGCCCTCAATTCGGTGAGATTTTGAGACATGGTCAATTTGGGGTAAATTTCGAGATTTTGGACTTAAGTTGAAATCAAATGAAACTGAGGCCTCACCAAGGCCAATTGAAGGTCAAGTTTGATATATGGGGATTTTTTGAAGTTTTTCAACAAAAATTGTGGCAAATTGAGTGGACTATGGGTTCAATTTGATGGAACCAAGTCATAGGGCCAAAATTGAGTTTTTGTTTGGCTCAAAATTGGGTTCAAATAATGGATTAATTGAGATTGGATTTAGTCTAGATTGGTCATATCAAGGGTGAGTTTGAGTTTTAAACTGAAATTGGGGTAAATTGAGACTAATTGGATAGACATTTGAGGTAATTTGGGGAAAATATGGCCTTTAAAGGGAAATTTGGGGGTTTTGATGAAAAATGGTCAACTTGGCTTAATTGGGTCATGTGATAGTTTAAAAAATGAAATTGAGAATATTTGGGAAGTTTTGGGAATTTTTGAGATTTTGGGGTAAAGAAGGGTATTTTGGCAATTTGGAGGAATTTAGGGGCAAAAGGCTGGGTTGGGTGTCTTCGTAGAGCTGGAGTGCCAACCACCATTAATAAGTCATGGACTAATGAAAACCCCATCTTGGGTCTTCTATGTAGTGGTCTTAGCCAAACCCTAGCCCAGGGCTGGGTTTAGGAACCACTTACAAGAGTCTCACAAAAATATCAAGGGACCTGAGCCCTAGAAATTCTAGGTTTAGGGTAGTGAGTGATCGTGAGTGCAAGTGATTGCAAGTGAGTGCCCTAGCCCTAGACCAACACCCAGGGTCAACCCTAAGGTCTAGCAGTCCTAAGGGTAACTCATCTTGAGTTCCCCCATAGTGACCCCACCTACTAAGTGCTAGAGGTTAGGACGCTAGACGTTAGGACCAATATGGGGGACTTCAAGTTGTGTAGAGTAGAGTTTGAGTTTCTAATGGTGAGGATTCCTTGTCTAGTTTTCTAAGAATAGTCAATAGGAAAATCCTATGGCTAGAACTACGGCTACTAAAGAGAAAAACTAAACCTCAACCAAAAGTGAGGTCAACAAATGGACCCCCAATAGGTGGAGTGTGCTGGGCAAGCACACCGCGCCTATTGGCATTGACCAACGAGATCAATAAAAACCAATACAAACTCCTAAGTCAATAGACTCGGAAGTATGTGTAGAGTTGTGTGTATGATTTGTTTCCACTGGGAAACTAGCAGATGATCGTCTGATTGAAATAAAGGAGTAGGGACCCTCATTGGTGATTGGAGAGTGAATTTTGAGTTATGAAATCTTAGGTATTTATAAAGGATGGGAGCAGTATATAAATGCTAACCACGAGGTGGGAATTGAAATTTTGGTATTAATCCCGAAATATGAATCATATGCCATAATCCATTTAAGGTGGCCTTGAAACTGATTTCAAAAGATGAGAATATGATTGTGTGGGAGGAAAAAATCGAGATGGAAAACACAAAGGCTTACATCCGGCTCCAAAGGGTAACAACAGTGTAGAAGATGGCGACCGTTAAGGATGTCTCCAGAAAGAAAGGACTGTACCAGTTAGAGTTACCACTAGGGAGTTATATTCAAACTAACGTATGACAGGGAGAATATATATGTCATGTCAGGAAGGAAAGCGCTAGGACTCACATCCATCCCAAGCGATGATAAAGAAATATATTCTACATTGAGAAGGAAAGAACTATGTCTCACATCCAACTCAAAAGGTAACAAAAAAGTATTTGTGCGTCACGTTAGGAAGCAAAGCACCAGGACTCACATCCAACCTAAGAGGTAACAAGACAATATATGCAGTACGTCAGGAAGGAAAGCACCAGGACTCACATCCAACCCAAGATGTGACAACGGAATATATATGTTACATCGAGAAGGAAAGCACCTGGACTCACTTCCAACTCAAGAGGTAATGAGAAAGTATATGTGTCACGTTAGGAATGAAAGCACTAGGACTCACATCCAACCAAAGCGGTGACAAAGAAATATTTGTGTTACAATCAGAAAGAAAGCATTAGGACTCATATCCAACTCAAGAGGTAACGAGAAAGTATATGTGTCACGTTTAGAAGTAAGGCACCGGGACTCACATCCAACCCAAGCGGTGACAAGGAAATATATGTGTTACATTCAGAAATAAAGCACTAGGACTCATATCCAACTCAAGATGTAACAAGAAAATATATGTGTGCCACGTTAGAAAGGAAAGCACCATGACTCACATCCAACCCAAGCGGTGACAAGAGAATATATGTGCTACATTGAGAAGAAAAGTACTAGGACTCATATCCAATTAAAGAGGTAACAAAAAAATATATGTGCATTGCGTTGGGAAGGAAAACACTAGGACTCACATCCAACCCAAGTGGTGACAAGGAAATATATGTGTTTATTCAGAAAATATGCAGATTCACACATGGGAATTTGTGGGGAATATGCGAATAGAATATAAAAATATGTGAAGGAATCAGAATTTAGGTACTAATCCAGAAATGAGAATTGAATTTTAGTTATCATTTTTTAAAAGAGAGTTGGAAGTCAGCGACCACCTCTCAGATTAAGGATAGGATGTCATGTTCCATTAAAGGGGGTCTTATACCAATCTCGAAGATGGGGAGTCAAAATTTGAGTACTGACTCCAAGAGTCATATGAAAACAGTTTAGAGAGTTTGTGATATTGCATTTGCAGAAATGTGTCATGTGAAAAGGTTGATTTTATTGAAGAATATTTGTAGAGTTTTGTGGGGCTTTGTGTAGAATGAAAAATTCTTTAACGATGTGAAAAGAGTTAATGAAGATAAAGATGGTTGTGCTGTGCGCACAAATAGTAAGAAACTCCGAGAATAAGAGAATCCACTCAATAGATTCATTTTATTTTCTTGTAATGTTCATCACATTTAATTTTTGAAAATTTGTCTTTAAAATTTTAATTTTAATTGGTTGATTTTCAAAAGAAATTCGTTTTGTTGTTTGTTCATTTGTAATTATTTTTATTTTGAATTTCATTTTATTGTTAAAGGTTTGTTGTTTCATTCTTTGTTCATTGAAATTATGAACCAACACGTGGTTTGTGGCTTCTATCCATCGCACAAAAAGGCAACTGATAAAAAGGCTCATTTCTGAGAGAAATTTCCATTAATCTGCT
>NEWO01000317.1:402710-450335 GCA_003013225.1 Phalaenopsis aphrodite
TGTTCATTGAAATTATGAACCAACACGTGGTTTGTGGCTTCTATCCATCGCACAAAAAGGCAACTGATAAAAAGGCTCATTTCTGAGAGAAATTTCCATTAATCTGCTTCAATAAAGATGTCACAGATCAAACATAGGCTAACGCCTAAAAAGGTACAGTATATAATCCATGTTGTAGTACATCCAGAACATCAATTGCCATGAATACATTGTAAGTTGAACATATCAGATACATATCATGTTTCTTTAAAAAAAAAAGAGAGTGAACCCTTTAAGCATATGTACCCGGTATGACGAGCTCCTGATCAAACAGACCTTCTAAGTCTTGCTCCAGGATAAGAGTTTCCTTTGCATGTACTTAGAGGTACAAACCTCTCATAGCTCCTACGGCAGTGGCTTTTCCAGTTTCAGGTCTGGCTGGAATCCATATGGTATTTTGTTGTCGTCCATCCTACGGAAGGTCACAGACACCCTACGGTGTCGTAACCCTGGAATGCAATGTTTGGCGACATATGCACCAGTGCCTTTAAGAACCAAGACTGAATTGACTGGTAGAGGAATCTCCATAGAGCCTCTGAACTCACCAGGGCTAACGATGTCAATTTCTTTCTCAAATAAGATGTTACTTTTACTCATGAATGTGACTATACAAAAAGCCCTCACGAAGTCATGGTGATCGATGTGTGGAGGAAGGCAATCACCCTCATCGTAGATGTTGATAATACAACTATTTGGAATGTAGGTAGTATGCAGAATACTCCATCTGACCATTGTTTTGATCATCCACTTTATCATTGGTAGTAGTGGATCTACTTGATCGTGTCTGAGGATCCCAGGTGGATTCCCCTGTCTATCATTTGTGAAGTTATAGCAGCAGCCACACTGAATAGTATTCCTTGGCTCAGAATAGGTCCTTTCCATAAGTAAACCTGCTCGACCTCTGTCCCTTAGGTCAAAAATGCAGTCAAGAATACTTTGTTCGTCAGTCTCTGAGAAGACTCAGGTATAGAGTTCTAAGCCCTCTAGTATGTTGATGAATTTTCCCTGGACTGCTTTGTAAAATTCAAATTCTTTTTTATTTACTTTGCTTATTTTGTAGTACTCCGTTGTACTAGGATTCGGTAGCTTTCGCGGGTGTTCCTCCCACTAAAAATCGATAGGAACCCAAACTGGCGCTGGCTAATCTAGAACATGAGACTCGGCATCTAGCAGGATGTATGAACTTGGGCTCCATGATACATACTGATATTTCCCCAGTGGGACGTATGGCTCATCCACATTAAATCTAAAGTCTGAGACCCATCGGTACTGGAGGTGTACTCTGCCAATGTACTAAAGCGTTGTAAATGTAGAGCATTGCAATCCGGGCACTCTATAAACACATATGTGGTTGATGTCCCTTTAGGTATTTCAGTGTTGCAAGTCAGGCAACCCTTGCATAAAACATCTGAAGCTGAAAGTGTCTCTTGCTCTGTCACAAACCTTGGTTCTTCATCCGTGGTGGGTAGGTTGGCAGAATTTCCTTTCATGTATGGATCATAAATATGCCCTTTAGGAATAGGGGTGAGCAAGTTTTTCGTCTCTCTCTAACGTCTGCGTTCTTTTCATAGAAAAGCCCTCTGCTTCTTGCTGCTGATGTTCTTGTGTTGCATCCTGTGAAGCAAAGAACTTGGCAGTCGTTCGTTATTGGCGGCTACTAGGCCTCCAGCTGGTGTAGCTACCATGGAGGGCAGCAACTGGGCCCTTCCATCGGATCTTACTTTGTTATCACGTTCTTGCCTTTGTGTGATGCATTTTCTTTGGCGGTCACCCTCAGCAGTGAATGCAATTCCTCTTTCTCTTTGCAGCTGACAACATTCATGAGAGGACCTTCATTGTCCATGTCAATCTAGTTAAAATCTATGTAAAAGTCTATGGTAACGCCTTGTGGCTCCATCTCCTCATTTAGAGAGAGGCTCCAACCATCCTTGAAAGCAAAGATCAGCCTCTGTCTCGACATTTTTCTTTGCAAACGATAGGAAAAATGTTAGTGGGTCAAAACTTGGCATGAACAAGAACCAAAAGAAGCATTTATTAAAGTGAATTTTAGCTTGTTTTAGTGAAACGAATTGTTTACTTATATGTGAATTTTGTTTAAATTTTTGTGAAATAATATACTCAAAAGTGGAAAAAAGAAATTTTGAAGTTTAAATTCTTCATTATATCAAGGTTATTTACAAAATTTGGATCCAGTCATAAACATTTGGCCACATAGATAACCCCAAAACAATCAAAGTTTCAAAGTCTCAAAGCAAGTAGAGGAAAGTAGCATTAGGCTGCGTAATAGGATTTTAGATATCATCCATTTATTGGTAACAGGGGTCTTTTGCCCTGAAAGTCCAATAACTGGTAGGCTCCTCCTGTGTAGACCTTTTCAAAGATAAATGGTCCCTCCCAAGTTGGTTCAAAGTTTCTACCTATTTTGCGATGTGCAAGAATACGCCTTTTGAGCACGATTATGAGGTCACCAACTTTGAATGTCCTTGGGCGGACCAATTTGTCATGGGCTTGTAGCATCTTTGCCTGGTAAAGCTCCAAATGTTTTTGTGCTTCTAATCATTTTTCCTCGAGACCCTCCAGTTCTTCAAGTCTAAGTTTTTCACTTTCGCTTGTTGTGAGTTGGTTGGAAACAACAACTCTAAGAGATGGTGTCTGGATTTCCAGCGTTAGCACGGCCTCGGACCCGTATACGAGCATATAGGGTGTACACTTAGTGGGAGTCCTTAAAGTCGTCTGGTTGGCCCACAAGGCTTCTAATATTCTGTTGTTCCAATCCCTTTTTTTGCATCCAGTGTTTTCTTCAAATTTTGTACCAGTATTTTGTTGAAGGCTTCAGCCAGACCATTTGCTCTGGGATTGTAAATCGTAGAGTATATCCAATCTATCTCGTGTCTCTTGATGAATTTATTGATCTTTGTTCTTTTGAAAGCTATCCCATTGTCGGAAATTATTTTTCGCGGTACTCTGAAATGATAGACAATTTGGCTTTTGAAAAATTGAAAGACGTGCTATGTCGTAACCTCACGTAACGATGCTGTCTCTACCCAATTGGAGAAGTAATCTATAGCGGCAAGTATAAACCTGTGTCCTTTGGAAGATGGAGGGTCTATCAGACATATTATGTCTGTGCCCCAACACTTGAACGACCATGAGGCAACAGTTGGGTGTAGCACATTCGGAGGCTGGTGTAAGACCACTCCATGCACTTAGCATTGGTGACATATTCTGGTTGTATCCATGCAATCAGACATCATTGCTGGCAAATAATATTCGAGACTTTTGATCTTCATTTTCATTTTCAACCCTAGCTGATGAGCGCCACACAATCCGACATGTACTTCTTTGACAATATTCTGTGCTTCAGCTCTGCTCAAACACCGTAGTCACATTTGGTCGAATGATCTTCTGTATAGAACGTTTCCCATCAAAATGTAAGTCATAGCCCATCTTGTGATATAATGTGCTTCAGACTAGCCTTTTAGAAGCTTTCTAGTATGTAAATATAATCTTCATTGATGTTTGCAACTGTTATTGTTTCTTTTTTTCTGAGCTTGGGTAGAGTTTCAAGGTCGATTTGAGACAAGACTTGTTTTCCTTGCACTGTGATTTCAAAGGAATCCTCCGGGGGACATCCTTAGCAAGTTTTGCTAGAGCATCGGCATGGGCATTATCTCCTCTAGGAATCTGGTAGAAAGTCACATCGAGAATCTGCTCCAGGAGCTTCATCATTTACTGATGATATTCTGCTAATCTTGGTTTCAGAGTTCTGTATTGTCTAACGACTTGGTGGATGACAAGTTGGGAATCGTCATAGATGGAAATGTTTGATATATCCATTAAGATTTCCATTTCCAATCCAGTGATTCAATCCTCATATTCTGCTTCATTCTTGGTGCACAGCTCTGTCAGGTGGTATGAGAACCGCAACATACCCTTATCTGGCGTGATAAAGATTAAACCAATCGCTACATCGCCTGGTATAACTGTGCTTGATTCTTTTTCTTTTCTAGCTGATGAAGCACCGTCGAAGTACATCTCCCATCATTGCACACTGGAGAATTCCATTTATAATATTTGCTTGTCTGGTAACTCGTCGTTGAGAAAAGACCCAGCTGATAGTGGGTGTGCAGCAAGAAAGTCTGCTAGTATCTGTCTCTTGATAACACAGAGGGGAACAAAAGTTATATCAAATTGCAATAAGATCATTGACCATCTTGCTAGACGTCTGGAGAGTGTTGGTCAGGTCATCAGATATTGCAATGGATTAACTTTCAAGATTAGGGTAATCTTATGAGAAAGCATGTAATGTCTAAACTTTTGAGCGGCAAAAATCAATGCCAGACAATGCTTCTCAATATGTGGATACCTTATCTTCGTCGGTATTAGATGACAACTCAGCCAGTAGAGTGCATTTTCTTTACCCTCGTCATTGACTTGGGCTAAGAGGGCTCCAAGAGAGTGGTCTAAGACCACGGTATAAAGTATCAACGGTTTCTGTGGAATAGGGGCTTCCAAGACCGGAGGTGTCATTAAATATTGTTTAACATCCTCAAAAGCACACTGGCATTTCTCTTCCTAAATAAACTTGGTGTCCTTTTTAATTAATGCCGAGAAAGGCTGACACTAACCTAAGAGATTAGAACAAAAGCATCTCAGATATGCCAACTTCCCCTGGAAGGAACGTAGTTGTTTCAAGGTTTTAGGAGGAGGTATTTCCAAGATAGCTTTAATTTTATCTGAGTCGATCTCGATTCTCCGATCACAGACAATGAATCTCAGAAATTTCTCGGAAGTAACGCCGAAGGTGCACTTTAAGGGATTCATTTTAAGTTTATATTGTGGTAACCGTTTGAACAAGATCCTTAAATCATACAAATGGTCTTTTTTTTTATGACCAAATCATCCACACAGCAATCTACTTGGTTATGGATGAGGTCGTCAAAAATCTTCTTCATTGTGCGTTGACATGTTGCTCTGGCATTCTTTAGACCGAACGACATCAATGTGTAGTAGAAAATTCCAATCGGTGTTCTGAAGGTTGTAAGTTTTGCATCCTCAGCAGCCATCTTTATTTGGTTGTATCTCGATGATCCGTCCATGAAGGAGAAAATTTCATGTGTTAAAGCGATGTCCACCATCATCTCTGGTATTGGCAGTGGAAACTCGTCTTTTGGACATGCTTTGTTCAAATCTTGGAAGTCGACACAAACACGTATCTGTCCATTTTCATCTTAACAGGGACGATGTTAGCTAACCACATGGGGTATTGCTCTTCTTGAACAAAGTTGGCGTCTATTAATTTCTTCACCTCGGCGATGACTTGTTGTTCTATTTCAAGGTGCATTCTTCTGGGAGTTTGTTTTACTAGGGTTATATTCTTGTCCACCCCGAGTTTATGGACTGCAACCTCTGCTGATAGCCTTGACATGCGAAATAATCTTTGAATTCTATTAATAGTTTGATCAATTCTAAAGATTTTTCATCATTGAGTAGAGAACTTATAAATTTAGATCGGAGTTGTTCTTTAGTCCCGAGGTTAATCTCTTTCAATTCATCAACTGTAGATTTAATTTCCTCCTCAAATTTTGGGGGAGCATTTTCTATTAGTTGATCATTAGAGTCATCCTCTATATCGAGGCAATCCTCTTCTCAATCACCAAAATTTAGAATCATCGACTGGTCTGATTCTTCCAAATCCGAGACCTTCTTTTGAATTTGGAGTTAAACTATTACCATTCCATAATTTTTCAAAAAGTTGAATTTATCTTTTAGCATTTGTTTTGGTTAGTTTCCCTGTTGAATTAACTTTAACCAAAAGGTAATTCCAATAATTTATTAGGATCATCATCCAAATTTTCATGTTTTTCAAGCTCAGTAGAGGTTGAAGCATGATAAAAGTTGATTGGATTTGAACCAACACTACAGACTTCCTTGACCTCTAAACTCTCAACTTTTGAGGGAGAATTGGAGTAAGCATCATAACATTCACATAGTGGTTTATTTGATCATATATTGTTTCATATTCATTTTTCTCTGTATCTTCTAAAGATATCTTGTACTGAGGTTTCTTCTATCTTGTCATCATTATCTCATCTTCAGAACTGTCTTCATTACCAATGTTGATGGTTGGCTTAGTCCGTTCAACGATTAAATTGATCTTTCCTCGTCCATGTCCCCTGCCTTGACCTTGGGTGCGCGAACTAAAAGAACTTTCACCAACTCGTTGTAAGGGAGTGGTGGAAGATCGCTAAAGCGGAGTTGAATGGCTTCCTCTTTGTAATTCTTCTGAATCTTCATCTTTGTTTGTGATAACTTCACGAGAGAAGACCGTCATCTTTGGAGGCATGTAGTAGGTAGCATCTTCGTGGATACCAACTTCATCCACTGAAAATGGTTGTAGGTCTCCTTCAATGCAATTTTCTTGAACATCTTTGTGGTATTTGATGCACTGGTGTAGAGATGATGGAACCATATTGTGTTCATGAATCCATAGTCGACCAAGTAGAGCGTTAAAAGAGGTCTCGGCATCGATGATATGAAATTTAGCGATTGTCACGAGTTCTCCAACTTTCATAAGTAATGTAATTGATCCAAGGGCTCTTTCTCCCTTTTGGTTGAATCCTCTTAACATCATTTTATCAGTCGTAAGCTCTTGAGCTTAAATATCCAAATAGAACAATGTTCGTAGGCTCGTCAAGTTAAGAGATGCTCCAGGATCTACTAAAACTCGGGACAACACAAATCTATTGATGTTGACTGAGATGTAGAGTGGATGATTGTGGTCGGCCATACTGAGAAGCAAGTCTTCATCTATGAAGGTTATCCCAAGATGTTCTTTCAAAGAAAAAACTTCATCTGAGGATGTGCCGGTCAACTGAGCTAAGCAAATTTCTTGGTTAAGCAAAGCTATAACCAGAGACTCTCTCATCTCCTTCGACAAGATCAGAGCGTCGTAGATGCTTAGTTCAACTGGCAACTTCCTAAGATGAGCTAGCACATTATAGTCCACTTTGTTTGATTATTTGATTTTATCTTGATCATGTGATTTTTCCACTGGCGAGGGTATCTCCTCTCGAGTCATTATCGGCTTTCCTTTATCTATTAGAGCTGTTCTTTGTGGTAACACTTTTTCACTCCTTAAGTTAACTTCTGTGATTTCTTCTTGAGATATCATTGTTGAATCCTCTGGTGTCTCTTCCTCTTTGTCAGAAAGATCTAAGTTGATGGTAAGTTGTGTACTGTGATGCTCAAGAATTGGCTCCTCGTTATCGGTGTTGTCATAAGCGGTGTCATTGATGTCTTCTTTGGACTTGACAATGAGTTCATCATACTTGAGTGCGATTTGAGGATCATTTTGGGGATTTAGATTGAAGTTAGATTTGTCATAATCAATTACATTATCACCAAAAACAGTTAAAACTTAGTTGAAATCATAATCATTATATTCATAAGACCCCAGAGGGACAAAAACATAATCATACAAAGTCAGGGGTTCTAGGATTTTCTTCCCCGAATCCAAGACAACTAATCTAGTAGAGGCAGCCCTTATACTACCCCCCATGCTATCAAACTTTATAGTGATACTTCTCTTATTCTTCTTTGTCCTTAACGAAGATGGCTCTCCTGACAAAACCTTCATCTCAGGCTTAGTATGTTGGGACTCTCAATGGAGGCTTGTCTTGATGTAGACTAGATCTTGTTCAGTGTTTTCTTGGATTATTTTCTCCATACATCATTCAATTCTTCATCTCTGGTATACACAGAAGATTGTTTTGATGGATCCTGTATTTGATTGAGGACCCTCCTTAGTTCATCCCAAGTTGTACTTCATCCATTTGTTGCAGTACATAGATTGGTTGTGGGGATTGGCTCGGCCAAAATAATATATATGAAACCTTTTTCAGGTTCTTTTAAATATTCTTTCAGGATTATTCTGTTCTCTTCTTTAAGGTTCCTCTCGAGCTAGTCTTTAAGGACAAAGCATTATTCTATAGTGTGCTCAAGCAACTGGTGGTATGGATAATAATTTTGTTCATTCTTCTTAAACATCTCTTTGTGATTCTTTGGATCTGGTAGTTTTAACTCTAGTTTCATCATCAGACTTCTGAATAATTTAGGTACAGCTTCACCTTTGAAAAAGTACACTTTTTTACGTCGTTCTGACATGGACATCTTCTTATCCCCTGTTTGAGGTGATCCTTCTAAAGGTGGCCGCTGGTTGGATTGACTACTCTGTTTTTTAGCATAATGTGACAAAGACTGGATAGGCTCTTCTGCATTTATCTTCATCGGCTGATTTCCTTTATCGATGATCACTACAACTCCTGATTTCTTTTCAAACACTCTGGTCACCGTAGCCTTTTCTTGTGGCTTCTTGAAGACTGTTGGCTTTACTGAGTTGCTTCTCGAAGGATTTCATGTTGAGTCCCTTGAGCATGAAAGCTACTGGCCAATGAATGCTCTTGATTAGAATTTCAATCGCATGGAGTTCCTGTAGCTGAGGTTCACATTTTATGCTAAGTTTTCTCCACCTCAAAATATAGTCCACCAAAGTTTAGCTAGGCTTTTATATTTCCATCATGAG
This sequence comes from Phalaenopsis aphrodite, assembly GCA_003013225.1. Classification (NCBI taxonomy): domain Eukaryota; kingdom Viridiplantae; phylum Streptophyta; class Magnoliopsida; order Asparagales; family Orchidaceae; genus Phalaenopsis; species Phalaenopsis aphrodite. The sequence continues at coordinate 411,334 of NEWO01000317.1, forward strand.
CTCTCTAATAGACACATGGTGTTGTGCACTGGCAAATCTTCTCACAAATAACTATTCTAACTTAGAAAATATTTTAACTGACCCGTTAGGCAAGTCAGCGTACCAGTCGAAAGCAATTCCTAAAAAGCTGCTGATGAACTGCTAGAAGAGTAGAGCTTCATTATTTCTCAGGTTACCACAGATGGCTCAAAACTGTGCTATGTGATGTCTGGGATTTCCAGTCCCATCAAATATATTAAAGTTTGGGGCTACAAAACCCTTGGAGAAAGGCACGACATCAAATTCCTCCAGGTAAGGTCTACCCTTAAGAACCAATGCACCACTCTTAGATTGGGTTAAGGCGTTCTGCACTTGTTCAACCATTTGCTTGAATTCCTTTTCTGGTATAGCACTTGATGGAGAATCTTTTCTATGTTGCTCATCTCTGTTTGTTGAAGCAACCTCTCTTCTTTCATCTATCATGTGTATGATTTTTGGCCGATTGATCTCTGGAGAAGCCAATTGTGGTGCTTGTGATTGCCGCTGAATAGTGGCCATGGCAGTCATATCTGTAGTCATCTCTTTTATTCTTTTCTCTAGTAGACTAACTTGCACATCCCTTAGGAGGATAGCCCTATGTAGCTCATGTACGGCATTTTCTTTGGTGTGAGGTCGAGCCTCGCGAGCAGATGTGGCAGCTCGTATTTCAATTACGTGGACATCCATGAAATCTTCCTCCAAGTAATCATTGTAATCAAAATCTTCATCATTACTATCGATGAAAACTTTGTGATATCGAGCTAACTCGAAAATCTCGATCCTGAGTTTCTCAACTTTCTCTTTAATTATTGATTCCTTGGTTTCTTTAAGATTTAGAGGACCGTGATGGACATCCTCTACTTGTTCCACCATCTCAGTGGCAATTGTTGCAACGATGTTAGATATTTCAGACCCTGGTTTCATTTCTTGTTCTTGTCACGTGGGCCCATTGGACTGTAACAGTGCAGTGACCTTGGGTACCCATACCTTTTCTTTTTTGACGATGATATTTCAGGACGGAGTGTCATAGTAGAAACATTAGTATGTAAAGGGAAAGTATGCTCCCTATGGTGTAGACTGACTACAGCGCCATGTAGTCATCTTGTCTTTTCCTTTGGGATTTTAAAAATATCTCCATAATGTGTGACGGGTAAGATTTTCGGACCCAGTCTCAACTTAACCTGTCGACTGCTTGCAGTCCTCGTGGCGGTATAATCAGTAGTAACTACTGCGGTAGCAACTCTGTTCCCTAATCGGAACCAAATGGGGATACAAGCCGGTGACACTCTAGTTGTCTTGTGAGACTGTCTAGCGGACATGACGCCCTTCAAAATTTCCTTCTTCATGCGAGGGGAAATTGTATCTCCCACTCATTTAAGTAACTCGCTAACTGAACATCCTTCTTTGGTAGCTAGCCTTTTGAAGACTGCACTAACTCGGGTGATAGGAGTGACTTTCTTTCCATCCTCACCATGTCCATGAAGTGGTGGTAATGTGGCGGTGATTTTTCAGATACTCTCGTTTCCATCAATATCCATCAGAGGATGGAATCTACTCCCTCGTAGGAGTGGATAAATTTTCGATAACACTTCTTCAACTTGATGAGGCTCCTCCTCAATGGGTGTCTCCTTGGGAGCCTGGGCTTTAAAGACCCTCGGAACTCTTCTGTTGTGGTTGCTTATTTGAGTTCGGGTCAGCAGTACAGTCCCCGAACTTGATCCAATTTCAAACACGGGTGGTGGGACAGTTAATCCCTCAGTCGGATCCTCAGTAATCATTAATTCTTTCCCCTTAGCAATAGCGGGGACAACAGGTTTGGCAGGTACCGTGACGGCAGTAATTTTAGACTTCCTGCAGACAGAAAAATCTTGAAGGCAGCTCAGACTGGATTCTGCAGATGGTTCCTGTATTTTCGGTGCGACGATCTTCATTACCATAAACGGGGCTTTCTCGAGGGTGACCTCCAGATCTGCAAGTCCGGCTTTGAACTTGATGGTGGAAGTGAGATTACGGACTTCATGGCTCATTGGCAGGTTGTAGGAAAAGGTCAGGTTTGGGTAGGTCATTGCAGTAGGCATTGAAAACAGAAAGTTTCGGGGTTAGCTATATAGACAAAATCCTCGTAATTTTTAGTGCAAGCACAAAAAGTAGTGGTTGATCTATAGATCGGGTGGGTCTTAATTTATGTTTATTTTAAAATCTTGTTTAAGAATAATCAAAAAATGGAAAATTTAGTTAATATATAAGAAAAAGTTTTAAAGTGTGCGCAGCACAACATGATTTGGTTTAATTTATAAGATAGAAAATCAAATTTTGAAGGGAGATGTGAAGTATTTTAGGACCCAGTGCGGGACCCATTTAGTGGCAGGCAATGCCCAGGTGGAACTATTCCACCAACACACCTATTGGGGTCCAAACCCACACAAAAATTTAGAGAGTCCTTAATGGCTTTCTGAACCCACTCGTCCAAAAATGGTTGAACAGCCAGTCCTGAAGTACAAGGAGTTAGTTGTACTTTCCCCAGACAGAAATGGGTAAAGTATGCCAATGGAAGAAGAGTAATTTGGTCCAAGAGGAGATGGACAGATTACCGATGTGTGAAGATAATATTTCTTAATTTGTATGGAGAGAAAAGCTTATCCCCGGCGGAGTCGCCAGAATCTATCGACGCTATTTTTGGTTGGAGGAGTTGCCCGTAAGAAGCTATCGGTCACCGAAATCAAATTCTCATCACCCATTTCGGAAGGAAGTTTTAATTTACATATATATTTATTTTAGAAAAATATGAAATCGAACTAACCCCATATTTTTCACAGTTTATATGAAATAGCACTGTACTTAAAATCATGTATCTATCCCAAAGGATAAACAGAAGACTTGAGGATGAGGCTTGATCAAATAAACTAAGGAATAAATGACATTCGTTTGGTCTGTGAAACCTTTATATTTGCCGACAAGTTCCCCTATTTGATATAAAGAATTAAAGAGGTTTTATATTGTGTTAGGTTCAGACATGTTTCCTATAAGGGCAAGCCCCTATAGTTAATTACTTCTTGAATGACCAAAGTCACTTAAGAAGACTCTCGATAAAAATCAAGAAATATTATCTTCAAGGATTTCAAAAGGATATGACTTTTCAATGTGATCGGACAAAGAGATGTGAAAGGGGATTGGTTCAAATTTGAAACATTTATTACAGAATCCAAAGGAAGAAGAACTAGAGGATGTCATGGATCCAGAGGAGAACCTCAGTGACTTCCCAAGATATCCTAATGTTTGGCTTCAATTTTGAGGAGAAATATTTAGGTGTTTCATCCTGCCAATTTTATTAGTTACGGCTTACATTCGTGTGAAATTATCAAACAAATAGTTTGGAAGATGTGAATATTTAGGTCGTGACGGACGACAACCTCAGAATTCTAAGATGAGTTAGGGCTTATACTATACAATGGCATAAAGATAAGGTGAGGATGTACATTTCATAAGCAAGCAACCTCAAATTTTTATGCCTTTGTTGTTTATATCTACGGAAGGAAGATTGGCCTAGCTAGAGATGACAGGTTTTGCTGTTAAAGATGGTCGTGCTGCCTACCATGCTAGCTCCAAGCTCCTTACTGCGACAAATTTGAGTTTTCTAGTGTGTCAAGTTATTATGTCAAATCAGATGGCCCTATGGTTGAAGTTCTATAAATTTTATGTGGGCATATTAAAGTTGATTAGAGTGACACCGGTAAGGATACTACGGCTCCCTCGTTCCGGTACCACTATTTTTTCCTAGATTCACTTAGTCTAAATGAACTTACTAAGCCCAACTTAATGAGTTCCATAATTTCATTTAGACCGTGGTATGCCTCGTTAGCAACCGTAGGTTACCTCCTCTGAGGAATTCCCGATCATCCGATAGAGATGTCTTAATTTTGTTGAAGTTGTGGTTTTGTGTGATGTTTGTGATTAAATTTTGAGTTGTTTTATATATTGAATGTTGTGGAGGTGAATTTTATCTTGGTTGATTTTAATTTTAGTTTTTGTTTTGGTTTTGGTTTTGTGGCTATCCTAATAGTTTTAGTCTTCAAGCAGGGTGGCAACATTGTTTAGCATGCAAATTTGTTGGTTTAAAAGTGCAGTGTGAAAGTACAAGAAAGACAACGCTGAAAACTGTAAAAGCGTACATGGCGAGTCTTCTCGTTCTACCACCTGAAACTCAAAAGGCATGTTAAGGCAGTTTATATGAAACAAGGAAGTAAAATTTTGATGATCTACCTAACCTTAGGTCATATCTTGGTGGGTCATTAGAAGTTTAATTAAGGACGATGTTGCCAAGCAAAATATATTAAGTTTAGTAGATCTCTGAGGTATCTAACAAATCTAGAGAAAGAAGAAGTTACGTCCTACTCTCTCGCTGCCCAGTGGAAAATCTCGAGTCCTTTTAAACTTATTATGTTGCTTAATAATTCATCTTGTAAATACCCTTAGTGTTGAGTGAGCATTGATGTCTCAATTATCCCTAAGAGTAATGTAATTATCATTTAATAATTTAATTTTGAAGATTATGTGGGTGAAAACCCTTAAAGAGGCAAGTTGGTGTTATTGGAACACTTAACCAAATTTTGGTTCTAATTAAGCTTGTAGTGTTTGAAAAATGTTTTAATTTTAAATGATGTTTACTTTTCTAATCCTTATTTAAACAAAACTTGATTTAGCCTAAGTCTTTACTAAGCCCTCAAAACCTAGGTGAGTGTCTTAATTAGCTTTGAAAAGATTAAGCTTTAGGTGGTCATAATTCTTTATTTGAATTTTATTTGAAAATCAAAATAGGGGTACTAAATTGATTAATTATTGACTTCAAAAGTCATACCCTTGAGTCATGGGTTCATTTTATTTTGATAGACTTCCAAATTCAAATAATTTTAAGAAATTTATTAACTTATCCTTTCAAAATAGAAAGTGAGGTTGGTTTCTAAAAATTAACCCCTTGTGTTTCAAACATCTAAATTAAGATCAAAGGTTACCTATTTCCCTCCTTGCATTAACCCTAAAAGTTAATTAAGGCTAAATTTCATAAATTACACATTTTCCCTTAAGGTTCTAACACTTTATAATTTGTCAAATTTAATTTAAACGACTTTGAAATTTTTATCCTACCTCATTCATGTGTCAATCAAGACATCATAGGAGAAAATTTGATTTTTGAAAATTTAATTTAATTTATATAATTATTTTCATGCAAAAATAGAATTTTTTAAAGAAAATTCTTAACTTGACCAAGGTAAATCCTAATCCCTTAAAAATTTTACTGAAGGTAAACCTAGAGCAGGGAAGCCTATGGACATAATTTCATGATTTTTTCAATTTTATTTGAATTTTAAAAATTATTTTAAATTCTGGTGTATTTATTAAATATAAAATATTTTAAATGGAGAAAATTAAGTGTTATCATTTTGAAAAATCCTCCTTAGGTCAGATAACTCAGAGGAAAAAATTTTATATTTTTCTAGGTTTTATTTGATTTATTGGAATTATTCTAAGTGAAAACCCATTTTAGCCTTTAGAAATTATTTTTAAGCTTTGAAATTCAATATCTTTATTTAGAAAACTAGGAAAAATATTATAATTATTCCTAAGTGCTTAGGAAGCAATTTAGAACATTTCCATGAATTTTATTATTTTAGTGATTTTTTATGGATTTTTAATTATTTATATATTTAAAATAGGTTAAAAATTGAGTTTTTTTTTAACTCCATTTTATTTTTAAAAAATATCCCTCATCACAGAGAACTCAAAAAATAAGTTTTTATAAATGTTTGAGTTATATTTTGGTTTTCAAAAAGTCATTGAAGTGCCAAAAATGTTATTTATCTTTAAAAATCAACTTAACTTACCAAGTGAACGCAAAATACTTTGGAATTTCTATGGAGAGTTCTCTAGATAATAAATAATAGTGGAGATTAAAAATCAAGGCGTTTTTTTTTGTATTTTTCAAAATTAATTATTTTAGTGATTTAGGGTTTGTGAAGATTAGGTGTAATTTGAATGAGTTGGCTCATGAGAAATTTTTCTAAAGGATCTCTGGTCATTATAAACCTTTAAAAATTTTCTTGGATGTTTTATAACCAACATACAAATTTCCACGGTTATTTTAAGCAAACAATGCACATAAATTTGAAAATTATGATTCTTTGTCTGAGGACCTCCTCTGACTTTGGAAAAATCAGGGAATGTTCCCTAAGATAGAGGCAACAACATGCTAAAATTTTAAGCCATGGTGATATTACTACATGCATGGAGAATCAAAACATCCAAATCAATGTTTAATTATTTAAAAATAAAATATGCTTCACATGGACTCAAAATTTTTTCCACATTGTTCTCCTCAATTCACTGATCAAGAGGGTATTTTTTATTTTATTTTTTTCTTTTTTCTACACCAAGATATGAATTTTTAAGGCTAGGGATAATTTTTTGGTTTTTTAAATCCCTATTTATCTATTTAAACGTGGCGCGCTCGTATTCAACGCCGCCATCCACCTCAGCACTGACTCGGCCCACGGTTTATGTTCTAAAGTGTAGAACGTCTTGATCTCGACCGTCCGTCTGATACAGGAGCGATCAAACGGATCCCCGTCATCGTCCTGATAGACTAGCCCGAGAACCGTCTATCTTCTAGTCTTAAGATCTCTGTCATTTCTTATCCAAATTAGATGATTTTTTTAAAATGCTCACCTAGACTAGACGATCACATCGTTAAGGTTATGATGCCATGAAATCAACTCAAAACAAATGGAGAGTTCAAATAGGCTCGAAAGGAAGAGAAGTTTTATACCTTTGCTCTGAAGAAGTGCAGCCTTAATCAGAGAGTCTTGGCACATTCGTCGTGATCCAAAGAGACTAGGAATTGAGTCTCTGGTCTTTGTGTAAGTCCTAGGTATGATTTCGAACATGGACGGATTTGGGTGTTGGTCTAGAGCTTTGGTAGAGGCTTTATGAGAGGGGATTTGATAGGGCTTAAGCTTCTTTCACTGTTTTGAAGGTGTGGGTGAAGTTAATTTTTGTTTGGTGGACAGTGGAGGTGTATTGGGCTCTATCCTGATTTTCGGCAAGATTTCGAGCTTAAAATTGAACTCCGGCAGTGGAAACTGGTGAGGGAAAACAGATGGAAAGCACTGAGGGGATCTTAGGGAAGCTCTGTGGTCAATTTGGAGAGGTCTCACTATGAAATTTTTAGCACCTCCTCCTATGGTCGTGGGAGGTGCATTTTACAAAAATGGCTAAGGGGTGACTGTCATGGCCAATTAGGGGTGGCATTGTGCTGCTTAGGTAGAGGGCAGAGGAGCTCTACAATTAAATTTGGCTGAGCTGGCCTCTAGATTTGATTTGGGTGAATTTCTATGGGGTGGCTCTTGTTTTTGAGCTTCTCTAGCAAGGGGAGGTGGCTAGGTGCTCAGGGTATCCAGGGGAATCTGTCAAAGCAAATTAATGCAATGGGGTTTAGTTTTGGTAAGGGTATCTTAAGCATGTGTATTGTTGGAAATAAGATCCCTTATCTTGGATGACTTTTTATCCATGGCTCATCTAGCTTGGGTTAAATGGGCTTTGGCTCAGTCTTATGGTCTAAGTAATGGTTAAGGTGGAGTTAATTTGAAGACTTTGGGGAAGTTAGGCCATAATTAATGCATGGCTTCAATGTGGGTCCAAGTAATCAAAGCTTGGGTTTGGGCTAGGTTAGCCATGCCAATTGACTTAACTAATTGATCAACATTGTGGATATGATTGTTATGAAGATTTTTGGTGAAGGGTTGAAGTGATTTTGAGTTCAATTGGTAGGTCAATTTGAGGGATTTTTGAAATTTGGCCAATTTGAGCATGTTGGGTTAGACACGGTTCTAGGTTGGGCAAGCCTTGAGCTAAGTCCAAATTGAGTGGTCCACATGATCAATGGAGATGTTTTGAAGATTTTTCTTGAAGTGATAGAGTTGAAAATTTGGGGTTAAGGCCCTAAATTTGGTGAAAGTTTGAGACATGGTCAATTTGGGGTAAATTTGGGGATTTTAGACTAAGGTTGAAATCAATTGAAATTGAGGCCTCACCAAGGCAAATTGAAGGTCAAGTTTGATGTATGGGGATGTTATGAAGGTTTTTCAACAAAAATGGTGGCCAATTGAGTAGAATATGGGTTCAATTTGGTGGAACAAAGTCATAGGGACAAAATTAGTTTTTTGGTTGGGCTCAAAATTGTGTTCAAATCATGGACCAATTGAGCTTGGATTTGGTCTAGATTTGTCATATCAAGGGTGAATTTGAGTTTATAATTAAAATTGGGGTAAATTGAGACCAATTGGATGGACGTTTGGGGTAATTTGGGGAAAATATGGGCCTTTAAAGGGCAATTTGGGGGTTTTGGTCAAAGATGGTAAATTTGGCCAAATTGGGTCATGTGATAGTTGAGAAAAATAAAATTTAGAATATTTGGGAGGATTTGGGAATTTTTGGGATTTTGGGGTAAAGAAGGGTATTTTGGTAATTTGGTGGAATTTAGGAGCAAAAGGCTGGGTTGGGTGTCTTGGTAGAGTTGGATTGCCAACCACCATTAATAACCCATGGACCAATGGAAACCTCATTTTGGGTCCTCTATGTAGTGGTCTTAGCCAAACCCTAGCCCAAGGCTAATAGGTTTAGGGGACCACCTACAAGAGTCTCCCAAAAATATCAAGGGGCCAGTGCCTAGAAATTTTGGGTTTAGGGTAGTGAGTGATTGTGAGTGCAATTGATTGCAAGTGAGTGCCTTAGCCCAAAACCAACACCCCTAAGGTCCAGCAGTCCAAAGGGTAACTCATCTTGAGTTCCCCAAAAGTGTCCCCACCTACTACATGCTAGAGTTTAGGACCAATATGTGAAACTTCAAGTTGAGTAGAGAGGAGTTTATGTTTCTAATAGTGAGGATTCCTTGTCTAGTTTTCTAAGAATAGTCAATAGGAAAGTCCTATGGCAAGACCTTAGGCTACTAAAGAGAAAAACTAAACCTCAACCAAAAGTGAGGTCAACAGTGTTGATCTTCAAAAGTGATGGTAGCCCTTCTTTTTCTTGATGGCTGACCACGTCCATCAAGGGATCTTCATAGTGTACATCGACTTAGCTGAAGTTCAAATTGAAGTCTATGATGCCACCCTTTGTGCCCTTTCCTTGTTAAGTTTGAGATTTTAGCCATCCTTGAAAGCAAATGTCAGCTTATGTCCTGAAATTTTCCTTACAGATGACAAGAAAAACATCAGCACGCTGAAATTTAGTAGGAAAAAGAACAAAAGAAAGCGTTTTTTAGACAAAATTTTAGTTTATATTGGTGGGAAGATCATTTATTTTTTTATATATTTTGTTTAATTTAGTAAGATATCAAACATAAAAGTAGAAAGAAGAAAATCAAAGTATATAAATTCAAAAATTTTCATGTTATCAAGAATATTTTTATTACAAAACTTTTTTACCCTGTCACAGACATTTGGCCAATTAAGTAACCCCAGAACAATCAATAATTCAAAAATCTCAATTCAAGCAATGCCAAGTTGCATAGTATGTCTTCAAGTATCGTCTATTGATCAGCAACATAGATCTTTGGCCTAAAAAATCCAACAATTGGTAGGCTCCTCCTACGTTGACTTTTTCTACGACAAATGGTCCCCTCCAAGTTGACTTAAATTTCCACCTATCTTGAAGCGTACAAGAATAGGCCTTTTTACAACAAGTACGATATCACCAATTTTGAATGTCCATGTGCGGGCCAATTTGTCATGAGCTTGTACCATCCTTACTTGGTAAAGCTTCAGATGTTGTTGTGCTTCTAGTCGCTTTCCTTTGAGACTTTACAATTCTTCAAGTCTATGCTTTTTACTTTCTTTTGTTGTAAGTTGATTAACAATAGCAACTCTTGAGAGATGGCATCTGTACTTCTAGTGGTAGTTCAACCTTGGACCGATATACGAGCATGTAGGGTGTACACTAAATGGGAGTCTTTAAGGTTGTCTAGTAGGTCCACAAGGCTTCTAACAATTTATTATACCAATCTATTTTGTTTTCATTCATTGTCTTCTTCAAAATTTAAACCAGTGTCTTGTTGAAGGCCTCGGCCAGGCCATTTGCCCTGGTATAGTATATCGTAGAGTATCTCCAGTCTATCCCATGTCGTTTAACAAAATTGTTGATCTTCACGCTTATGAAGGTTATCCTATTGTCGGAAATTATTCTGCATGGAACTATCAAATGGTGGACAGCTTGGCTTTCGAAAATTGAAGGGCTTGCTGTGTCGTAACCTCTCGCAATGGCACTGCTTCTACACATTTGGAAAAGTAATCCATAGCAGCAAGCACAAATTTGTGCCTTTTAGAAGATGGAGGGTCTATCAGACTTATTATATCTGTGCCCCGACATGAATGGCCATGTGGCAACAGTTGGGTGTAAGAAATTTGAAGTTTGGTGCAAGACCACCCCATGCACTTGGCATTGGTGACATCTTCTCGTTGTATCCATGCACTCGGACATCATTGCCGGCAAATAATATCTTAGTCTCTTGATCTTCATTTTCATCTTTGGCCCTAACTGGTGAGAGCCACATAATCCGACATGTACTTCCTTTACAATGTTCGGAGCTTTAGTTATTGTAACCACATCGGATCAAATGATCTTCTATAGATAACATTATCCACTAAAGCGTACGACATAGCCCTTCTTGTGATGTGATGCAATGTTGACTTGTCTTCTGGCAGCTTTTGCAAAAAATTTATTAATGGCTTACACCAATCTTTGTTGATATTAGAAACTACAACTGTCATTCCTTCTTCTTTTTTGAGCTTGCATATATTTTCAAAATCGATTCAAGACAAAACTGTTTCCCTGTGTACTGCAATGTCAAAGGAATCCTCCTGGGGACACACCAATTCTTTTACAAGTTTCGCTAAAGTGTGAGCATGGGCATTATCTCCCTGAGGAATCAAGTAAAAATTTACATTGGGGATCTGCTCCAGCAAATTCATGGTGTACCAGTGGTATTTTCCTAACCTTTGTTTCAAAATCTTGGATTGTCCGACGACTTATTGGATGACGAGCTGAGAATTTTCATAGATGGAAATATCTATTATATCTATCGAGATTGCCAATTCTAACTCGGTAATTGAGGCTTCATATTCTGCTTCGTTGTTGGTACATGGCACTGTCAGGTGATTGAAGAATCTCAGCATACCCTTATCTGGCGTGATGAAGATCAAACTATTTCCTGATTTGCCTGGTATAACCATTCTCGATCCTTTATTTTTTTTGGATGATGAAGCCCCATTGAAGTACATCTCGCAGCGTTTCACGCCGACAATTTTAATTTGTAATATTTGCTCATCTGACAATTTTTCATTAAGAGGGGATCCAACTAGAAGTCGGTGTGCGGTGAGAAAATCTGCTAAAATCTGTCACTTGATAGCGCAGAGGGGAACTAAAGTTCTATCAATTTGTAACAAAATCATTGACCATCTTGCTAGGCGTCTAGAGAGTGTTGGTCAGGTCATCAAATGATGCAACAGATTAACTTTTAAAATAAGGGTAATCTTATGAGAAAGCATGTAATGCCTGAACTTGTAGGAGACAAAGATTAAAGCTAATAATTTTTCTCATTAGACAGATACATTCTCTGTTAGTATTAGATGATGACTTCAGTAGTAGAGTGTGTTTTCCTTACCCACGTCATTGACTTGTGCTAGGAGGGCTCCAAGAGAGTCATCTAAGGCCACGGTAAAAAGTATTAACGATTTTCCCGAGATAGGGTTTGCCAAAATAGGAGGTGTCATTAAATATTGCTTAATGTCCTTAAATGCCTGCTGACGTTTCGCTTCCTGAATGAATATTTTTTTCCTTTTTAACTAATGTTGAGATGGGTTGACACCTACCTTGGAGATTAGGAATAAAGCATCTCAAATATGCCAACTTTTCTTGAAAGGAACATAGTTGTTTCAAGGTTTTGGGTGAAGGCATTTTAAAGATAGCTTTAATGTTCTTTGGGTCTATCTTGATTCCCCGACAACGGACAACAAATAGTTGTGCTGGAGGTAACGCCCAGAGCGCAGGGATTCATTATAAGGTCGTGCTGTCTTAATCATTTGAACACGATCCTCAAATCATACAAATAGTCTATTTTTTGTCTACTCTTGATGATCAAATCATCCACATAGTATTCCACTTAGTTGTGAATGAGATAATAAAAAATCTTTGGCATAGCTTGTTTGTATATTACCCTGGCGTTCTTCAACCCAAACGACATCACTATGCAAGAGAAAACATAAATTGGTGTTTTAAATGTTGTAACTGCTACATCTTCGGGAGCCATCTTTATTTTGTTGTAACCCGATGATCCGTCCATGAAGGAGAAAATTTCATGTGTCTAAGTGATATCCACCATTATTTCTGGTAATGACAATGGAAATTCATCCTTTGGATATGTTTTATTCAATTACTTGAAGTTGACACACACAGATTTTTTTCATTTTTCTTATTAATCGGCACAATATTAGCTAACCATGTGGGGTATTGCTCTTCTCTTATAAAGTTACTGTCTATTAGTTTCTTCATCTCAATAATGACTTGCTGTGTTATTTCGAGACACATTCTTCTTAGAGCTTGTTTTACTTAGGTTAAATCTTTGTACACCCCAAGTTTATGAACTGCAACTTCTGCTGACAGTCCTGACATTTCATCATAACTCCATACAAAGCAATCTTTGAATTCCGTTAAAAGTTTGATTAACTCTAAAGATTCTTCATCATTGAGTAAAGTACTTATAGATGTAGGTCGGGGCTGCTCTTCCATTCCGAGGTTAATTTCCTTCAATTCATCAATAGTCGACTTGGTTTCTTCCTCAAATTCTGGTGGAGCATCTTCTAATAGCCGATCAATAGATTCATCCTCCACATCAGGGAAATTCTTTTTTGATTCAGTAATAACAATCATGCAAATTTATAAATCATCGACTGATGCAACTATACCAAATTTGAGACCCTCTTTCGAGTTGGGAGTTCGACTTTTAACATTCCGTAATTTTTCAAAAAGTTGTAATTCATCTTTTGACATTTTTTTGGTAAATGTTCCTGTTGAATTAACTTTTGTACACAATGAAAAAAGAAACCAAAAGGTAAAAATATTAATTCATTAGGATCATCATGCTAATTTACATGATTTTCAAGATAACTAGAAGTAGAAGCACGGTAAAATTTGATCAGCTTTGAACCAGTGCTACGAACCTCCTTGACCTCTAAACTCTCAACCATTTGAGGGTGAATTGGAGTAAGGGTCGTGATGTTCACATAGTGGTTTATCTGATCATACATTGTCTTATATTTTGCTTTTCTCTTTATCTTCTAATGATATCTTGTACTGAGGTTTCTTCTGCTTTGTCATCATTATTTCATCCACGGAACTTTCTTCTTCATCAATGTTGATGGTCATCCTAGCCCGTTTAATAATTAAGTTGGCTCTTGCTCGTCGACGTCCCCGGCATTGACCTTGGGTGCGCAAACTAAAAGAACCCCCACTAACTTGTTGCAAAAGAGTGGTGGAACATCACTGAAGCGGAGTAGAATGGACTCCTCTTTGTGATTCTTCTGAATTTCCCAATTTTTTGTCACAACTTCACGAGATAAGACAGTTTTCTTTGAAGGCACATAGTAGGTGGCATCTTCATGAATGTCAACTTCTTGAACTAAAAATGGCAGTAAATCTCCCTTGATGCAATGTTCTTGTTCTTGCTTTCCTTGTAATACTTAACGCAATGGTGTAGAGATGACAGAACCATATTATGTTCATGAATCCATGGTCGACCTAGTAGAACATTAAAAGAGGCCTTGGAATCGATGATATGGAATTTAACAGTTGTTACTAGTTCTCCAACTTTAATAAGCAGTATAATTGATCCAAGGGCTCCTTCTCCCTTTTGGTTGAATCCTCTTAGCTCATTTTATCAGTCGTAAGGTTCAATGTCCAAATAAGCTAATGTCTGTTCCGTAGGCTCATCAAGTTGAGGGATGCTTCAGGATCTACCAAAACTCTGGACAGCACAAATCAGTCAATGTTAACGGATCTCAAGTACCGGGCATCAAATCTTCATCTGCAAAATTTACCCCGGATTGTTCTTTCAACGAGCAAACTTCATCTGAGGATGTGCTAGCCAACTGGGCTAAGCAAATCTCCGAGTTAAGCAAAGCTAAAACCAAAGACTCTCTCATCTCATTTGGTAGGATTAGAGCATCGTAGATGCTTAATATGGCCGGCAACTTCCTAAGATGAGCTAGCATATTTTAATCCACTTTGTATGATCCTCCAATTTTCTCTTGGTTTCATGTTTCTTCCATGGGTGGAGGTAGAGGTAGCTCTTCTCGAGTTACTATTTGCTTTCTTTTATCTGTCAGACCTGTTCTCGAGGGTAATACTCTCTCGCTCTTTAAGTTCACCTCTGTAATTTCTTCTTATTAAGATACCATTATCGAATCTTCCGGTGTTTTTTCTTTTTCTGAAAGATATAAGTTGATGGCAAGTAGTGCAACGTGGTGCTTGAGGATCGGTTCCTCACTCCAGGCACTGTCGTAATCAGCATTATCGAGGTCTTCTTTAGTCTTATTAACAAGTTCATCAGACTCAAGCATGATTTGAGGAACATTTTGGGTATTTAGATCAAGGTAACATATGTCATAATCGATCACATTATCACTTTAAACAATTAAAACGTAACCTAAATCATAATCAATATATTCATAAGACCCTAGAGGGACAAAAAAATTATCATACAAGGTCGGGGGTTCGAGGATTTTCTTCCCCGAATCCGAGACAACTAATCTAGTAGAGGTAGCCACCCCTCCCCCCCCCCCCCCCCCCCCCCGTTCTATCAGTCTTTGTGGTGGTATTCTTCTTCTTGTTCTTTGACGGTGATGGATCTTCTGGCAGAATCTTCATCTCAAGCTTGGTAGGCTAAGGACTCTGAATGGAGGCTTGTGCTGATGCATTCTGGATTTGGTTTAGTATTTTGTTGAGCTTGTTCCAAGTAACTCCCCATCCATCTTTTCCAGTATATGGGTCAACCAGGGAGACTGGCTCAGCCAAAATCATATTTAAAGAACCTTTTTCAGTTTTTTTTTTCAAATATTCTTTCAGGATCTAAATATTCCCTTTTTTAGTGGGTTCCTCTCAAGCCAATCCTTAAACAAAAAATAATCCTCTGTAGTGTGTTTAAGAAACTTATGATACGGGCAATAATTTAGTTGATCCTTCTTGTCAACCTCTTTGGGTTTCTTTGGATATGTTAATCTGTACTCAATCTTCTTCATTAGACCTCTGAATATTTTGGATACGGCTTCATCTTTAAAGGAGTACACCACTTTCCTTTGTTTCGAAATGGACATTTTCTTATACACTATTCGATATGATCCTCCCTGATGTGGTTGCTGGCTAGACTTGTCATGTTGTTGTTTCGGTTGTTGAGCATGCTGCGGTGGCGACTGACGAGAATTTTTCACATGTATCTACATTGGTTGTTTTCCTTTATCAATTATTTTCATTGTTTTAGACTTCTTTTCAATTACTCTGGTCATCTTGGACTTCTTGGCCTTCTCATGAGAATCCATATGTTTGACTTCTTCTTGAAGATTACTAGCTTTACTGAGTAGCTTCTCGAAAGATTTAATGATGAGACCTTTAAGCATGAAAGCTACCAGCCCATGAATGCTCTTGAGTAACATATCAATCGCATGATGCTCCTGTAGCTGAGGTTAACATTTCATGCTAAGGTTTCTCCACCTCAAAATATAGTCCACTAGTCTCGTTGGCCTCCTACTTCTCTACCATGAGATCTCCAATAAAAACATGATGTTGCACTCCAACAGATCTCTTTACAAACTATTTTTCTAGCTTGGCGAATGTCTTGACTAATTTGTTGGGTAATTCAGCATACCAATCAAACGCGATCCCTAACATGCTGCTGATAAACTGTCGAAGGAGTAAACCTTCGTTTCGTCTTGTGTTACCACAACTGACTAGAAAATGTTTTATATGCTGCCTGGGATTTCTAGTCCCATTAAATATCTAAATGTTGGTGACACAAAACCTTTAGGGTAGGGTATGGCATTAAATTCTTCTGGGTAAAGTCTACCCTTCAAAATTAATGCACCACCCTTATATTTGGTTGAGGCCGCCTGAGCTTGCTCAACCATTTGCTTAAATTATTTTTTCTGGCATGGCACTTGATGGAGAATTCTTCTTTTTTTGTTCATCTATATTTTCTAAGGAAACTTCTCTCCTTTTATCTGTAATATCTATAATCTTTGGTTGGTTAACTTCTGGGGAGGCTAACTGTGGTGGTTGAGATTGCTTTTGAGCTGTGGCCATGACAGTCATGGCAGTGACCATCTCTTCCATTCTTTTCTCCATTTGGCTGATTTATTAATTCCTTAGGAAAACAGCCCTACATAGATAATCTATGGTGTTCTCTTCAATGAGAGGTTGAGAGTCGCACGCAGATGCAACAGCTTTTGTCTCGATGACATGAATATCAATGAAATCTTCCTCGAATTAATATTTGAAGTCAAACTCTTCATCATCATCAATGGAAACTCCATGTTCTCGAGCCACCTCAAAAATCTCAACTCTGAGCTTTTCAACCTTTTCTTCAATTATTGACTCTTGTAGTACCTTGAGATCTAGAGGACTTTATTGGACATCTTCTATTTGCTCATCCATCTAGCCAACATTTGCTGCGATAATATCAAATACTTTGGACCCTTACTTCATTCCATGATCCTGCCCTGTGGGCTTACTGGACTGTATAGGTACGCAACCTTGGGTACTTATACCTATTTCTTTGTTGGTGATGTCTTGAGACAGAGTGTCTTAGTAGAAACATCAGCATGTCGAAGAGAAGTATGCTGCCCATTGTGGAGTTCAAAAACAATATTGGGTAACCTCTTCATCTTTCCCTTTAGAACGTTAAGAACATGCTCTTAACTGATAATTGATAGAATTTTTGTTCACAGTTGCGACTTAACTGGTTAACATCCTGCAAATCTAGTGGCAATAGAAATGGTAGTAACAATGGTGGCATCAACTCTGCTTCCCAAGAGAAACTAGCAGGAATGTGAGGAGGCAAAGCTTCTGTTGACTTATGAGATTGTTTGGTAGATCAGACTTCCCTTAAAATTTCATTCTTCATGCGAAGGGATAATGCACACCCTACTCATTTGAGTATCTCGAAAACTAAACAACCTTTTTTGACAGCTAGTCTCTAAAAAACTAAACTGACTTGGGTGATAGTAGCAGGCTTTGTCCTCTCCCTACTATGTCCATAAGGTTTCAAAAAATTAGGAGCGATCTTCTGAATACTTTTGTACCCATTAGTATCCATTAAGGGATGGAACCTACTCCCTTGCAAAAGTGGATAGGTCTCAGGTAATCATGACTCCTCCTAGTGAGGAACTTCATCAAGAGGTACTTCCTTGGAAATCCGGGCTTCAGTAGCCCTTCGAACCTTCCAGCTTCGGTTTCTCCTTTGGGTTTGGGTTAACGGTGCATCCCTTAAACTTGATTCAATTTCAAATACTGATGGAAGGACAACCAATCATTTAGTCGGGGCTTCGACGATCATAATTTCCTTTCCCTTAGCAGAAACGAGAACAACAGGCTTAGCAAGTGCCACGGTGGCTGTAGTTTTGACCTTCTTATAAGAAGGGAAGTCCTGAGGGTAGTTCAGGTTAAACTCAACAAATGATCCATGTAGCTTTAGAGTGACAACTTTCATTATGACAAATGAGGCTTTCTCGAGAATGACCTCAAGCTCTTCAAATCCTGTTTTAAAATTTTTGGAGGGAGTGACATTGCGGTCTTTGCGGCTTGTTAGTAGGTTGTAGGAAAAGTGAGCTTTGGGAACGCCATTGCTGTAGCTTCAATAAAATAAAGCTCTGGGGTTAGCTATTTGGCCAAAACCTCGTAATCGAAGTGTGAGCACAAAAAAAATAACAGAGATCGATCTATAAACCAAGTAAGTCTTTATTTAATTTATGGAGATTTTAGGTTAAAGTAGTTTGAAAGTAGAAATATTTAATTAATATAAAAAAATCAAAGAGCAAGCGCAGCACGACACAATCCAATTTAATTTGCAAAATAACAAATCAAACTTGAAAGGGAAATAGTGAAGTTCAAAACCCAATGCAGGACCAACTTTATAGCGCACAACGCCTATGCGGAACTAGTCCACCGACACATCTATTAGGAGTATGACCCCACATAAAGATTAGTAAGTCCTTAATGGCTTTCTGAACCTTCCAGTTCAAGGGTGATTGAATAGACGGCCCTGAAGTCCAAAAGAGTTGACCGTACTTGCCAATGGAAGAAGGGTAATCTTGTTCATGAGGGACATGAAGAGATTACCGATGTATGAAGATAATATTTCCTGATTAATATGTAGAGAGAATCCATCCCAGTGAAGTCACTAGAAGCTAGTGGCACAATTTTTGTTGTGGAGTTGCCCGTTTGAAGCTGGTCGGCCGACAGAATCGAAATCTCATCGCCAGCTGAAGGACATTTAATATATATATATATATATGAAATCAAATTAATTTCATATATTTCATAGTTTAACTGAAAGAGCACTATACCTCAAAAACTGTATCCATTTCAAAAAATAAACAGAAGACTTGACGGTAAGGCTCAGTAAAATAAACTAAGAAATATATGACAATAGTTTGGTCTGTGAAAACCATTTTATTTACTAACAAGTTCCCCTATTTAATATGAAAAATTAAATAGGGTTTATATTAAGCTTGGTTTGTAAAAGTTTCCTATAAGGGGAAGCCCCTATAGTTAATTACATCTTAGATAGTCGAAGTCACCTAAGAAAACTCTCAATAATAATCTGGAAATATTATCTTCAAGGTGGTCAAAAGGATAGAACTTTTCAACGTGATCGGACAACAAGGTGTGAAAAGGGAATGACTCAAATTTGAAACATTTTTTGGAATCCAAACAAAGAAAAACTAAGGGATGTCATAGATCCAAAGAAGAACCTCAGTGACTTCCTAAGCTACACTATGATTTGGATTCAATTTTAAGGAGAATTTATTTAAATGTTTCATCCTACCAATTTTATTATTTATGGTTTACACTTATGTGAAATAATCACACAAATAGTCTGGAAGATGTGAGGATTTAGGTTGTGACAATTGACAACCTCAAAATTCTAAGATGAGTTAGGGCTTATATTGTATGACAGAGCTATACAAAAGCCTAAGGAGAAGTTGAGGATTTATGTCACACTAGGCAAACAACCTTAAAATCCTATGGCTTGTTGTTTAATTCTAAGGAATGATATGTTGTTGTAGATCCTCTTGCTAGTGAAGATGGTCCTGCTGCCCATAATGCTAGTTCCAAGCTCCTCTCTATAGCGAGTTTAATTTTTCTAATGTGTCAAGTTATGATGTCAAATCAAATGTTCCTATGGTTGTGGTTCTTTAAATATTATGGGGCATATTAAGTTGATTAGGGTGACACCAGTTAGAATCTTATGGTTCCCTCATTTCGGTATCACTATTTTCTTTTGGATTAACTTAGTCCAAATAAATTTACTAAACTCAACTCAATGAGTTCCATACTTTCATCTAAACTGTGGGAAGTCTCGTTAGCAACGACATGTTACCTCCTCTGAGGGATTCCCGATCATCCGATAGAGACGTCTTAATTTAGTTACAATTTTAGTTTTGTGTTATTTGTGATTAAATTTTGAGTTGTCTTATGTTTTGAATGTTGTGGCAGTGAATTTTATCTTGGTTGATTTTAGTTTTTGTTTTGGGTTTAGCGGTGATCCTAGCTTTTTTGGTATTCATGCAGGATGACATCGTTATTTAACATGCAAGCTCGAGACAAGAAGCACAGAAAGGTAAATGCATTAATTTAAAAACGTACATGTTGATTCTTCTGATTCCTCCACTTGAGAGGTCAGTACTTGCAAGACATGTATATATAATTTTGCAAGAAAATTTAAATTGCAGGAGTAGATGAAGGTTTAGCTATCGAAACCCCAAGTTATGATTTTATTGAATCTCAGAAGATCCTATTTGATGATTTTAGAACAAAATATGACAAGTCCAATTTGCTCTTCATAATGTCCAATAGTTTTCAAAAATGCTCAAGGCATGACCCTAGACCATTTTGAAGATCTCTTGAAATATTCCGAGTTCGATTTGAACTTATCTTATTGTTCCATTAATCATGTGAGATAGAAGGGTGACTACCTCGTTGCTTAGTGAAACTTGACAATTTAACTATCCTTAGGATAAGATACCCAGTTAATCAATTGATGTTTCATTTCAGAGTTATGCGAGTGGGAGCCCATAAGGCAAGTTTAAGTCATTCAAAGATTGTGGAGCCCACAATTAAGGTCAGGCTTGTAGTGTTTAAATATGTTAATTGATCATGGTAAGATATAGTTGTGTAAAATTTATATAAGTTTGACTCTTCTACTTAATGGTGCCAAAAACTTGATGTAATATTTATTATTAATAAATTTAAGCAATTAATGTTGGGATTTTATGCAAGCATATGTATCATTATCAAGTAATAATGAACTTTCTATCTATGCCCCGAATATCGATCCCACGGAGAAGGTTTAAATTTAATATGATAAATTAACTAGGAAATTCCCAGAATTCAAATGAAGTTACTGTCACTAATTTTGAATGTATAAGTTGTAATCAAAATTAAATTATTTAACTACTAGAAAAACTGATGTGCAAAGTTTAAACTGTAACTATTAAAATATTAAACTATCTTTATGTTATGAAGATTTCTTATGTGAAAAAGCATCTTTTCCACTATAATGAGATTTTGGAAAACTGAGATGAGATAAACGGTTTTAATATGTATTGTGCCAAATAGGAGCAGTTTACAGTGTTATTGAAAATCAATGGCTAATCTCAGGATTAGTCCCTAAATCAGTGGCTAGGCTAGGAGGATACTGGCCCCCACTCCAGAGCTCCCACTTCCCTTCACCTGAAGGCTAACTCTCGCTTTAGTATTTAAACACTAAGACCGAATTGAGGATTTTAGTCTATCACCCTAAAATCTCCAATTCTACACCCAATCAATGTATTTTTCCCTATTTATTTGCAGTTAATTCCATGAAAGAAATACTCCTTCATGGAATCAAATGTGATCCTCACCCTGTTGTACAACTCATAATCCATTTCCTAGATCATATGTTTTACAACACATTTTAATAATTTAATTGGTCAGATCGAAAAGTAAATTGAGTTCGGAGTTGAAAAATGATCACAATTTATTTTATATTTTAATATTAGCACACCCATATTATCTCTTCATTTTATCATATCTCAGAGTAGAAAGAAAGATAAAGAAAACTACTTAGACTTCATGAGAAAGATACAATAAAACACAAATTTCATATATGAAAGAAAGTTCATACAACACTAATAAACGAACAACACTTATCTGAAACTCTTCTCAAAGCAAATCCCTTTTAGCCTCTCCTAAGAAATGTAAGAAGAAGAAATCTCTCACTTTTCTCCTTCTCTAGCACTCTTAGAGAAGCATTCACACTTAATCTCAACACAAAACTTTTAAACTCTTGAAGATAAATCACTAATAGACTCCTGAATGGTGGTGGAATGAAGATGGAAAAAGTGTATGAAGGCATGGTGTAGTGAAAATGAGCATGTCGGAATGAAGAGGAGAGCCTTTTCTAATCAATTTTGGTCACAAATAGATCCTAGAGTTAGTTCACCAATATGTGCATCCAAAAATCCTTCAAAAAGCATCAAAATTTGACGAATCTTCTAGAAATACGGTTTGAACCGACATTGGCGTCGTCGGTGCCAGTGTTTCTTATTTAATTTTGCTGCTCTCTGTCAAATGGCAGAGTCGGCACTGCTTCTGGCGCCATCGACGCTGAGTAAAATCCATCAGTCGTTCTATAAGTTTGCACCGTCGACGCTACTTCTGGCACCGTCGGCACTGAATATTTCTTCAAAAATGCCATTTTAACTCCAAATTCCATCCTTTTTGCATTTTTTTTGCTTCATGTCCTAAAAATAAACAACCTACAAGAAAACATAAAAATACCTTCCATTAAAGCACAATATCACAAAAAATGAGTATATAATATGGGTCTAAAAATGCATATATTTTTGTTGTATCAAAATCCCCCAAACATATGTATTAGTTTTCCTCAAGTAACTCCTCTACTACATAAAAATATAAGTTATGGTAAAGAATTTAAATTCTAGATTTTCATATTTTAGTCAACTAAATACAATAACATAACTTAAGAGAATTTTAAAAGAACTCCAGTTAATACTAAAGGTATAAGAATATCCGGTAATGAAGTTTAAGATTTATGCTTCTCTATTCTTTTCAAGAAAAATTGCAAATTGTCATATTAAAGTCAAGAGTATACATATGAAAAAAAACTTCATGAAACTTTACTATTAAATAAGTTAATACTCAAGTATAAGTTTAGAAAATGTAGTTAAGCCTTATTCTTTAAGTTAATTCAAGTGAAGCTAATTTTTAATTAGGCGTCTCCTGAAGCTTCTCCCCATACTATCTTTTTCTTTCCTTTTCTTTTTAGGATCCTTTTCAATCTTTTTTTTCTTTTCTTTTCTTTTCTTTTCTATCTTTTTTTTTATGTGAGGATTACTATATCTGGATAGTCTTTAATAATTTTGAACTTCACTATCCTCTTCTTAAAGTCAGAAACTTTTCACATTTGTTCACTTAACAAATTTATATTAGCTTAAAGATTTCATAAAGTTTAATTATTTTCTTATTACATTAATCTTTAAGATTTTTAGTACTTGAAAAATACAAATTTTATTAATTAAATAGAATAATATAGTCTTATTCTCTTATACCAAATATTTTACTCTATAAAATTAACCTTCATGATTAAAAATTTTTACTTAAGTTTAATATATATTTAAAAACATAAATATAGTTATCTAAAGTTAACTTCTAATACCAAATGTCATGTTAAATTTAAAAATTTTGAAAATATAGCTAAGTGAGGACAAATAAAATTTAGTTTCGTTCTTTAAAAAGGGATTTTTCTTTCCCTCCCAAACTTAAATTTTTAAAAGATTTATCATGAAGAATTGAAAAAATAAAGGGTGAAAGAAAAGACTTACCTGTCATGAAGAATTGAAAAAATAAAGGGTGAAAGAAAAGACTTACCTGTTGAAGGTTCTGATTTTTGAAACTAAACTTTGAAATATTGCAGGTGCTAATATGAAAGCTACAAAACTTAAAACATTAAATTGCACATAATAAATATAAAATCTACTGAGAAAGATTAAATTAGACTACATTTAACAAAATACTAAAACTAATGACAGAACTAAACTGAATTTCAAATAACAAACAGTTTTACAATTCTATAATTCATAACACAACAAAATAGAGTCTCACAGTCTACTAACAAACAATCTCAACAATATAATAAAAACAAGTACTAAACTAACAAAGTAAAATCAAACATAAACAAAAAGAAAGATCAAACTACAAATCAACAATCATCGTCTTCTTCTTCTTCGTCCACAATCAAATTCTGTTGTTGATATGAAATAAAGACAAGGTGAGTAGGAAACTAAACTGAGTGTTCACCTTCATGTATCTCACCATTGCATCCTAATAAGCAGCATCACATTCAAACTTCTACCAAATCAAATCATGAGTTGGAGCATTTTTTGCCTCCATGTTTTCCATTTTGTGATCCATTCTTAAGATATCTCCCTGTTGGATCATCATTTGGTCCAATAGTTCTCGAAGAGTAGGGTCTCTAGAAGTAGGGGTCCTTGAAGTAGAAGGAATATCGCTGGTCTTACTTCCAAACTTCCAATCAATATAAGATTCAAGTCTTTATATTGGAAGGCCAACTAGGTTTTAGAGGCTCAATCCTCTTTTCCTCAAGTCTAAAACCAACTCTTTCTTATTCACAGAGTGTGAAGATCAAAGCAGGGTGTGCTAATCAGCCAGTGATCTCTCCCAAAGTAATAGATCTAGTGTTCATATAAATAATAGAGCCTACATTTACCCTCATTACTTGCTGGATACAGTAGTTCAGGATGTTTCTATCCTTGGTGAGTTCACTATGATGATTTATCGATGTCATTCTTCCAGAAATAAAGTAGTGTCAGGCCTTAGGTATTACATTAAGCATAGAAAGAGGAAAGTTTAACTTAAATTCATTTTTAACTTTTCAGGTTCCTCTTCCATCAGTAAGAAAAGAAATAACGTCATCCAAGGCCTCATTCGTAGCAGAAAATGATTTATACTGGCAACTCCACACATCTTCTAACTGATAAAATTCATTAATCTTACTTGGAGTAAACTTCACCATTTTCCTATGAACAAAAACAAAATCATCAGAAGCCTCTGTAAAATTGGCGTAGAACTTCATCACTACAACAAAAATAGCCTCGACAGTAAAGTAACAGAAAATTTCTCACTACCGAGCATTGATCCATCACTCGACTTCTCCACCCAAATTTTTAAAACCATGATCCTGAATTTCTTTTTTGTTTTCAAGTAAATTATTAAATCAAGCACTAGCCCTAAAGCTGACAATTTTTTGTACATCATAATATAGTTTTCTATTTTTTTTGCTCGTTCTCGTGGCAATGATAAATCTAAGAAAATTTGATAAAAATTCGAATAAATTCCCAAAACTCTGAAAATCACAATATAAATCTTTCTAAACTTAAATATACTAAGTAAGAGTTCTTCACCAAAGGATTTTCTCAAAATCTCTTAAAAATTCCAAAATTTTTAGATCTCGGCAATGTGAGATAAATCCTTAGAGAAAATCTAAAAGTTTTAGTTTAAATTGTAGCTCCTACCCAGAGGAAATGTGGGACCTAGGTGTAAGAACTGGAGGTTGAAGGTGAATCAAAGGGTGAAAATGGCATTTTAGTGTGCAAATCACGAATTTTAAGCGGTTTAGGCTGTTCTCGAGCATGCCAGCGTCGTCGGCACTGAAGGCCTAAAAATTCCATTTTTTTTATTTTTTCAATTTTCAATTTCTTTTCAATTTTTGCCAAAGTCTTTTTAGTACTTTTAAATATAAATTTTTATCTAACAATAATTCACAAACAAATATTTTCATGAGCAATTATTTTCACAAACAAAAACAAACTAACTTTTACATAGACAAATACACTTTTTACAAATACATTTTTCTAATCATACTTTTGCACTCATATATCAAACTAAATTATAAATTAGCATCAAAATCAAGCCACAACACTAAACTCTGACAAAAAACTATACACTCATTCAAAGTTCATAACTCTAAAGTAAAGCAAACTAAATCAAATCCACATAATTACATTAAATACATAAATATTTTAAACTAGTAGAGAGATTAACTTCTTCAATTTGCCTCATCTTCAGTTCTTTCTCCTCCTCTGATATCTCTTATAGACTGGTAATGAATGTATAGATTGTAGAAGAGTCGGTACAAGAATTGATCAGTCAAATTTTCTTCGATCAATCCTTTTTCTTTGAACATCCGAACCAATCTTGCTTCAATTGTTCCAGTAAGATCAAAATTCTCCTTCATCCTCCAATCTAGGTGATCAAAAAGGTACTTAGGATCTCATATTATATTCATAATACTCTGAAGTTCTCTTTCAATTTCTTCAATTTCTTTTTCAAAGCAAGTGAACTTCCAACAGTTGGTGGCATCAATGGAGTTGAAGCATGTGATGAATGATCCAAGATAATATCTAATGCTTCATTTCCATTCCTAACATAATTATCATCAACAGGAATCATGGGCTCCCCAGGTAAAAATTTTTTTTCCCAATATTCATATGTAACTTGAGATTGACTACAAAGTAGGAAAATTGTGGAAGGGTGCCCAAGTCTATAAATTAGCCTATTCATAATAATACCCATAACAGATTTAAACATGATAGATCCTACATCAATGGGGTTTTTCTATTTGAATGTAATAATTTAAAATTGCGCTTGCTTTGGTGACTCTACTAATCTTCATAGTATGGAGTAATTTTGCATTAATGAAGAAATGTCACTCCTTCAATATTGGATTAAGTGATGAGGCAGAGAAACTAACATATCCCTCAGCTCACATTTCCCAATTATAACTTTCATCCGTCAAAAAATTATAGACAACTTGCATCAAATCTCTTGTTGTGATAAAATTTGTATAATGACATATTGGAACATTTTCTATCATATACAACTCATTAATTTGTGCTGGAGTAAATGGTACAGCCATAACTCATACGTAGACTACTCCTTGTATAATTCCATGTAAGTTGGCATAAAATTCCTTCGCGACTGGTACAACAACTACAACGGTAGTGTAGCACAGAACATCCCATCGTCTTTGTATAATGATTTTATCAATCAAAGAACTTGGATTAATCAATTTATGATTGACAAAGCCTCTTTCCTTGATCAATCTCTTCTTCTTAATAACTTTGTTGTACAATCTATGCGTTCCAAAACTGATAAACTTTCTTCCATTAAAAACTCCATACCCGGAAGTATTTCTGGAATTGGAAGCCAATGAATTCAAAAATAGGGAGTTTCTAGTAATCTAAAAAACTTTTTAGGACATTAAAAACACCTACTGGTGGTTATTACTGAACAAAATCTCGCCAAAGACTACCAAAATTTATCCTGAACTGTCAAACTGCTATCAGCACCGTCGGCGCTCCCGATGGCGCTGTCGGCGCTATGATCAAGTTAGCGGGCGTCGTCGGTGCCAGTGGCCAAAATCACGACTTTTCATTTTTTGTTCAATTCAATTCCAAATTTTCCTTCAATACCAATAGTTGCCTTAATTTATATTATATAAAGATGTGTAGGGTTATTATGTCCTAATATATAAAACACTTATTAAAAAAAAAGAATACATAGATATATATTTTTTAAATGGGTTGCCTTGCATGAAGTGCTTGGTTTAACGTCGTCAACCTGACGTACCATTTGATTAGTTCCGTTGACTTAACATTAAAATTTCCTTAAATTGTCGTATGTGCCCTTCATATTATTGTTTCAATCGATGCCCATTAACCTTAAATATCTTTCCAGTGTTAGGATCTTTAACAAAAACTGTTCCATAATGATAGACTTTAATTACTTTAGATGGTCCTAACCATCTGGATTTTAGTTTTCCTGAAAATAATCTCAATCTTGTATTATATAATAAAACTTTTTCTCCAGATTCAAACTTCTTTTTAGTAATCTTCCAATCATGCCATATTTAAATTTTCTCTTTATAGATTTTTGCATTATCATATGCTTCATTTCTAATATCCTCAATTTCATCGAGTTGCAATAATTTTTTCCCACCAGCATCTTTTAGATTAAAATTAAATTCCTTAATAGCCCAAAATGCTTTATGCTCCAATTCTAATAGTAGATGACATGTTTTTCCAAAAATTAGTCTATACGGGGTCATTCCTATAGGAGTGTTATAAGCAGTTCTGTATGCTCATAATACAGTATCTAATCTAGCAGACCAATCTAATTTATAAGGATTTACAACTTTTTCTAAATTTTGTTTCATTTCATGATTTGATATTTCTTCTAGATCGCTAGTTTGAGGATGATTAGTAGAGAATTTATGAATAATATCATATTTCTTAATCAATTTTTTTATTTTCTTATACCTCAAATGAGATCCTACATAAGTAATAATTACTCTCGGCATTCTATATCTTGTAAAAATATTTTTAATTAAAAATTTAAAAACACTCCAAGCATCACATCTGAGTGCAACAATAGCTTCAATCCATTTTAACATATAATCAACAACAAGTAATATCTATAAATTTCCAAATGAAGGCATAAATTGTCCCACAAAATCTAAACCCCGCATATCAAAAATTTCAACTTCTAATATGTAATTTAGAGTTATTTCATTTCTTCTAGAAATATTTCATACTCGTTGACATTGATCACATGTTTTAATATATTCATTAACATCTCTAAAAAGAGTAGGCCAATAAATCCGCCTAGCAAATTCTTATATGTTGTTCTATTCTTCCAAAATGTCCTGCAAATTCAGAATTATGGCATCTTTCAATTATCAGTTCAGTTTCCTCATAAGACACACATCTTCTAACAATTAGATCTTTACATTGTTTTTATAAGTATGGGTCATCCCAAAAAATGATTTTTGAATCATAAATAACTTTCTTCAGTTGTGGATTTTTATTATCACGTGGTAAGATATCACTTATAATAAAATTTACTATATTACTTGTAGAAACTAGCATGTCCTAAAAAGTTGGCATAATGGCTTAGTTATTTTCAAAACATTTTTTAGGTAGCACTTGTAGAAACTAGCATGTCCTAAAAAGCTTCTTATCCCTCTAACATTAGTAGGAGGTGGTAATTTTTCAATAACTTGAAATTTTTCAGGATCTACTTCCATGTCATTTTATGAAATTTTATGCCCAAGTACTATATCTCATGCAACCATAAATTGATATTTTTTCCCAATTTAGTACTAGGTTGATTCTTTCACGTACTACAAAAAAATTTTCTAAATTATTTAAACATAATTCAAATGAAGTTCCAAATACAGGAAAATCATTCATAAACTCCTTCATTCCAAGTTTAATAAAATTGCTAAAAATTGACATAATACATATCTGAAATGTTAAAGTTGCATTACATAGTCCAAAAGGCATTCTACAAAAAGCAAATGTTCCATATTGGCTTGTAAGTGTTGTTTTTTTCTTGATCATCTGAAGCAATTAGAATTTGATGATACTCGATATATCCATCTAAAAGAAATAATATTTATGTCCAACCAATCTATCCAACATTTGGCCTATAAAGGGTAAAGGGAAGTGATCTTTTCTGGTAGCCATATTTAATTTTATATAGTCAATACAAATTCACCAACCAGTAACTAGTCTTATTAGAATTAATTCATTTTTCTAATTTTCTTTAACGGACACTCCTCCTTTCTTTGGAACACAATGAATTGGACTTACCCAAGCACTGTCTAAAATGTGATATATAATTCCAACATCTAACCATTTTAAGTTTTTTTTACTAACTTCTTTCATTATTGGGTTGAATCTCCTCAGAGGATCACCTTTAGGTTCATATTTTTCATATAATAGAAATCTGTGCATACAAATAGAAGGATTAATTCCTTTAATATCTGTTAAAGTCTATCTAAAAGACTTTTTATATCTTTTCAACATTTCTATTAACTTTTGTTCCTGAATTTTAGTTAATTTAAAAGATACAATAACAGGCAATGTAGATGAGTTTCCTAAAAATACATATTTTAAATGGGTAGGTAATATCTTCAATTCAAGTTCAACTGGTTTAATACTTGAAGGAATAAGATTTTTATTATTGTTTTCCATCAAATTTAACATTTCAAATTTGTCCTGAATATAATCTAAATCTTCTTCTATCATTTTGTCCTTGTTTTCAAAAAATTCTCCTTGCTTTAATTTATTTCCAAGCTCTTCCTTAAATTTTTCATTACTCAGAAAATCAGTTACTTCCACCATGAAACATTCATTGGTTGTTTCTATTACAAGATATTTCATAGCCTTTACAATATTAAATTTTACTTCTTGATCATTAAGGAAGTAAACTCTCATTATTAATTCTCCTTTTTGTACATCTATCACAACTCTCTCTATTGCAAGAAATGGTCTCCCAAAAATAATAGAAATCTCATTATCTTCCTCTGTTTCTAATACGATAAAGTTTACAAGGAAAATAAATTTATCGTCGATTATTAATACATCTTCTATAACTCCTTTTGGATAAGTTATTGATCGATCAACTAAATAAAGAGTTACAGTAGTAGTGGAAATATTTTTCAAATCTAAACTTTTAAAGATCGATAGAGGCATAAGATTGACACTCGCTCCTAAAACACATAAAAATTTTCCAAAAAACTTTTCACCAATAACAAAAGGTATAGTAAAACTACCAAGATCTTTTAATTTTTCAGAAAGCTTTTTCTGATTAATAGCACTACACTCTTCACTGAGTGCAACAGTCTCATGATCAGTAAACTTCCTTTTCTTGTTGAGTATATCTTTCATAAATTTCACATAACTTGGCATCTGCTCCAAAGCTTCAATGAAAGGAATGTTTACCGTTAATTTCTTAAGGTTTTCCAAAGATTTTCTTAATTATTTATCTTTATTCTTCTGCTTCGGTCTTTTGAGGAAACAGAGGTAATGATTTTTCTAAGAGAACTTGTGTTTGGTCATTTTCATTTTGGTCACTTTTCATTTCTTCCTTCTCTTCATCAACTTTAGTTTCTCTTTCGATCCTTATTTCAACTTCTTTTCCACTTCATAATTGAATAGCTTTAATTTTCTCCTTATTTTTACCTTTTGGATTAACTTGCAAAGTACTTGGAAGAATTCCAGAAGGTCACTTACTGAGTGCAGTAACAATATGTCCTAATTAATTTTCAATATTTATAATAGCAGCCCCTTGATTCTGTATTTGATTTCCCATGTTCAACATTACTTCTTCCATTTTCATTTTCTTTTCCTTAACTTGTGCGTTAGGGTTAGAGTTAAATCATAGAGGATAATAAGGTCAGAAATTAGGATTTTCTTGGTTGTTTAAATTTCTAGAGGGATTCACCAGATTATTATAATTATTCCAACTAAAATTAGGGTGATTTTTTCATCCAAGCTTATAATAATGGGAATAGGGATTGTTATTTTGATTGTTTATAGCATTTAAAGTCTCATATGATGATTGAGTATCAAATATCTGTCCTAGTGAATTTTCCTCTATTACAGCGGCTATTTGAGAATAGTTCATTCCAATTTGACCAATCTTTTTCGAAATAGCAGCAATTTTAGAAGTTGAAATATATAGTGTCAGAATCATGAATAATAACTACTCTCTTAGGTTTTACTCTTTTAGAAGGCCATTGAAAATTGTTAGTATCCAATTCTTTGATTAAAGAGTATGGTTCATCAAAAGGTTTTGACATTAGTGATCCACTTGCAGCAGAATCTATAATAGATCTAAGTGGTCCCACTAATCCATTGTAAAATGTTTGAGTTTTTAACCAATCTGGTAAAGCATGGTGTGGACATTTTCTAAGAAGATCTTTAAATCTTTCCCAAGCTTCATATATTGATTCCCTTTCAAACTGACAAAAATGTGTAATATCATTTCTAAGCTTAGCGGTTTTGGAGAGTGGAAAATCATTAGCCAAAAATTTTTATGATAGGTCTCCCTAAGTTCTGATAGATCAAAGTGCTAATGAATTTAACCAAGCTTTGACCTTATCCCTAAATGAAAAAGGAAAAAAGTTTAAGCTAAAAAACATCATTAGACACTTTCTCATATTTAAAAGTAGCACAGATTTCAAGAAAACTAGCAAGATGTAAGTTAGGATCTTCAGTAAGTGTTCCTCCAAACTAATTATTTTGTACCATTTGGATAATAGCAGGCTTAAGCTCAAATGAATTAACAAAAACTTCAAGGTTTTGAACAGCCAAGTGAAGTTTATCTGTCGTCAGATTAACATAATCTTATAAAGGACTATGTCGATTTTCATTTATCTGATTATCTAAGTTATTTTTCATTTTCTTTAAGTTTTTAATTTCTTTTTGTTTACTTCAAATTTTTCTAATCGTATGTTTTAATTCTGAATCATATGGTACTAAATCTTCAGATCCAATATTTCGCATAAGCAAATATGATAAGTAAAGAAAAATTTCTAAGAAAATACTCTTAAAATATATATTTATTTATTTTTAGACTTTTGATTTTATAATTTTTTTTTATATTTTGTATATTTTATATCTAAATTTCCTAATTTACTAAATCTATTTAATTTACTGTTATCTTCCCCAGCAACGACGCTAAAAACTTGATCCCGGTAAAATATAGTTCTGTAAAATTTATATAAGTTTGACTCCTCTATGTAACGGTGTCAAAAGCTTGATGTAATATTTATTATTAAGAAATTTAAGCAATTAATATTATGATTATACGCAAGTACACGTATCATTATCAAGAAATAAAGGGCTTTCTATTTAAGCCCCGAATAACGATCGGACAGGGAAGTTTAAATTTGAAATGATAAATTAAATAGGAAATTCACAGAAATTAAATGAAACTACTATCACTAATTTTGAATGTGTAAGATGAAATCAAAACTAAATTATTTAACTACTAGGAAAACTAGAATGCAAAGCTTAAAAAGTAACTATTAAACTATTAAACTATCTTTATGTGATGAAGATTTCTTATGTGAAAAAATATCTTTCCCACTACAATGAGATTTTCGTAAAATAAGATGAAATAAATGGTTTTAATATGTATTATGCCAAATAGGAGTAGTTTTAATTCTCTATCGTGATACAATATTATATAAAATCAGTGAAAATGTTATATCTTCATTTTATTATATCTCAGATTAGAGAGAAAGATAAAGAAAACTACTCAGACTTCAAGAGAAATATATGACCAAACATAAATTTCATATATAAAAGAAAGTTCATGCAATACTAATAAACAAACAACACTTATCTGAAACTCTTTCTCAAAGAAAATCATTGTAGCCTCTCCTAGGAAATGTAGGAAGAAAAAATCTCACTTTTCTCTATCTCCAACACTCTTAGGGAAGATATCACACTTAATCTCCCCATAAAACTCTAAACTCTTAAAGATAAATAACTAATAGACTCCTGAATTGTGGTATAGGCAAGATGGAAAAAGTGTAAGGAGGCGAGGTGTGGCAAAAATGTCGACAATTCAGGAGTCTATTAGTTAAGTGCCTCTTCTGATCAATTTCGACACCAAATAGAGCCTAGAGTTGGTTCTCTAGTGGGTGCATCCAAAAACCCTTAAGAAAGCATCCAAATTCATTGAATCTTTTAGAAACAGGGTCTGAACCGACATTGGCGCCGCCAGTGTCTCGTATTTAGTTTTGCTGCTCTCTGTGAAATGGTGATGTTGGTGTTGCTTCTGGCAACATCGATGCTACTTCTAGCACCGTCGGTGCTGAGTAAAATCCATTAGCTATTATGTAAGTGTGCACCGTTGGCGCTGCTTTTAGCGCAGTCGATGCTGAGTATTTCATCAAAAATGTCATTTAAACTTCAAATTTCATCCTTTCTGCTTCTTATTTGCTTCAAGTCATAAAAATCAACAACATGCAAAAAAAATAAAAATACCTTCCATTAAAGCGCAATATCACTAGGATAGGATACACAGTTAATCAATTGATATTTCATTTAAGAGTTATGTGAGTGGGTGCCCCAAAGACAAGTTTAAGTCATTTAAAGATTGTAGTGCCTACAATTAAGGTCAAGCTTGTAGTGTTTAAATATGTTAATCACCAATCTTGTTATCTTCTAAATCCGATCAATTGAGTGTAAACATCGAGTTTATGTTACTACTAAGCCTTTAATAATAATAATAGGTGAAAAGGTGATTATCAAATATTTTGATTTAAGTGATGTATATCCTTATTGAATGATCACATCATCCTGAACTTTAGGCTTAAGAAAAGTAAAATATCAACTTTTCTATCTTAAGCTCATCACTTAAGAATCATTTGATCTTAATTAACTTCTAAATCATGAAGATTAGGAGGATTATGATTTTGTTGATGTTGTACAAGGGTGATGGGTGAGTTTCTACCTTTTAACCCCATTGTATTTCAATCATCCAAACATGTTTATTAAGATCAAAACTACAATTTTTCCCTTGGTTAATCCTAAATTTTGATTACGACACCAAAATCTAGAATGACTATTTTGCTTTTGGAGCACTTCACCTCATAACTCATTAAACACAACTCAAATGACCTTGAGGGTTTAGAGTGTCATATCCATGAGGTAATTATAATGTTAGAGAAGAACATGCGGACTTCTCAAAATTTAATTTAATTTAAATATTTATTTAAACCTAGAAAATAGGTTTTTTTAAAAATTTATTTATTTAATTTTCCAAAATAAACTTTTTATTTATGAGAAAATTATTAGAGGTTTCCCTATGTTAGAGAAATACTTAGACAAAATTTCATGATTTTTGGAATTAATTTATTATAATTATTTTAAAAGGAAAATAAGGAAAATCTAGTTTTAAGCATTTTAAAATTTAATTTTAACTTAGGAAAATTAGGAAAAATATTTTTAGTGAGTCCCAAGTGATCAGAGAGCAATTAGGCACATAATCCATTCACACTAAAACCTTAAGATCTTCATTTAGACTCAACCAAATCACATGGGATTTGTTTCTAAACCTTCATATACTCAAGACAAACCTATCTATACAGTATATACGGTATGACATACAGTAAATGCATATAATGAATCAAAAATACTCGGATTAGGGTTGGAGTTCAATACCTTTGTCTGAGAGGAGAGACCTCAATCAGATGATTATGTTAGCTTTGATTGGGTCCACCAAACCTCCAGATGAAGTCTTGCGCCCTGGTGATTTGTTTAGATATGTTTTTTTTATCAAACTTGATTTCAGGTGTTGGTCTAGAGCTATCATATAGAATGTTTAAGAGGGGGCTTTGATGGGGAATCAGCTTCTTTCACTGTGGAGATGGTGTGTGCACAATTAATTGAAGTTTGGTTCATTGCGGTGGAGTGGAGAGATCTATCATAGTTTTAGGGCAAATTTTAGTGAAGAAATTGGCTCTATGGAGTGACTATGAGTGGCTGAGAGCATGAGAATTACACTTGGGATGGTTTGGAGAGGCTCTGGTGAGGTTTTGGAAACATTTACCCAAGGTTTCAAGCACTCTGATCCTTGGCTTTGGAGAGGTCAATTTAAAGCCATGGTTGCGTGATGGAGCTTAGGGATGGGAGTTGGTTTCTAAAGCATGCTGAGGTGGAGGGAAGAAAGGATCAAGCATCCAATTAGAGTGAGCTAAATTAAGGGGTTTAATTTTGGGTTTTGGCCAATGGGTTCACCTTTATGCTAGCTATTTTTTGAGGCTGAGGTGGTGGCTGGTCAGGGTATGGTCACTTATTGGCTCAAGGAGGCCAGAAGAAGCTTAATAATGGTTAACCATTAATGGTATGGCATGATGAGGAAGATATCTCAAGCATAGTCCAAAAAGGGGTAAAATCCCTCAAATTAGGGGACCGTTGGTCCATAGCTCACCTTGGTTAGTTTAGGTGGGTCTAAGCTAGTCAATAGGGTGTTCCTGGCTGTGTGTCATCAATTTATTGACTTAGGGATGGCTAAGTCAATTTTGGTGCATGGGTTCACTTTGGGTCAAAATAACTAGAAGTTGGGTTAGACTAGCCATAGAATTGAGCTCAATTGATTGATAAACTTGGTGTAGATGATTTTCACAAAAGGTTTTGAAATGGTTTGGAGTGATTTTGAATTGATTTGAAGGTTCAATTAGGGGGATTTGGGCATTTGGACAATTTGAGGGTATTGGGTTAGACATGGGCTTAGGTTGGGCTAGGGTTGGGCTAAAGTCAAATTGATGGTTGAAAATGGTCTAGGAAACTATCATGAAGAGTTTTTAACTTCAATTGGGTGTCAATTTTGGGGTTAGATTATTCAATTTGGTGGAATTTGGGGACATAGCCACTTTGGGGCAAATTTGGGGATTTTGAATGTGGGATATAGTTTAGTGAAATTGAGGCTTGAACAAGGCCAATTGAAGCTCCAATTTGATGTGTAAGATTTTTATGAAGAGTTAAGGATTTAAATTGGGGCAAATTGAGTAGGCTATGGGGTTCAATTAGGTGATATTATGTCATAGAGCCAAAATTGGGGGTTTTGCTTTTGATCAAAATTGAGCTCAAAGCATGCGTCAATTTGGTTTGGATTTGGTTTGGATTGATCATATTAAAGATTAATTTGAGTTTAATGTTGACATTGAGGAGAATTGGGGCCAAATTGATAGACATTTGAGGTGAGTTTGGGGAAATTGAGTCTTTTAAAGATAATTTGGAGGTTTTGGTCAAAGTGGTAAACCTGGCCAAGTTGGGTTCAATAGAAGGGGACAAATTTTTTTGGGAGACATTTAAAGTGATTTTGGATGTTTTGGGAAAGTATGAGGTGTCAAGGGTATTTTTGCAATTTTGGCAATTTTGAGGGTATTTTGGTAATTTTAGAATTTTTGGGTGGTTGTTGGCAATTTGTGTATTTTGAAATGATTTGAAATGATTTTTGAATAAGTTTGGGTAATTTGGATGAATTTCAGAATTTTGGCCAATTTGAGGTTTCAATGGCATTTAGGTAGTTTGGGTGGATTTAGGGGTAAAAGACCAAGTTGGATATTTTGGTAGAATTGGGGTGCCAACCACCTTGTATGAGCTATGGACCATTGAAATACCTATTTAGGTCATCTATGCACTGGTTTTAGCTAAACCCCAGCCTAGCCAGTGGGTCTAGGGGACCATTTACATGAGTTTTCCAAAAAAATCAAGGGATCAAAGTCAACAAATATCTGCTTTAGGGTTGTGAGTGAAAGTGTAATGTGCAGGTGAGTGAAAGTGTGTGTGCTAGCTCCAGACCAACACCCAAGGTCAGCCCTAAGGTCAAACAGTCCTATGGGGACTCTCCTTGAGATCCCTCATACTGACCCCACCTACTAAGTGTCAGAGGTTAGGACCAATATGTGGAGATTCAAGTTGAGTAAAGAAGAGTTTAAAATTTCTAATAAGTGAGGGTTCCTTTTCTAGGAATCTAGGAATAGTCAACAGGAAAGTCCTATGGCTAGACCCTAGGCTGAGGAAAAACTAGACCTCAACCAAAAGTGAGGTCAACATACACTACACAAGCCACAGATGAGCATTTTAGTTGGACATTAACTTTGGCTACAGAAACATTTTCCATGAGTTAAAATTCTCAAGGAGGACAAAGTCAGACTGATGAATTAGAGCTCAATAACATTTTAAAAAATTCTTATCAAATTATTTTAGGAGCATGATTTTCAAAGCTCCATGTACTATTTAAAAATTCTAACATTCAAACATTTATGATTGGACCATAAGTAATTATAATTATTAATCCACTTAAGTCCTTAACTTTTGTTAAAGAATGCTCCTCTGAGCTTAAAAAAATGTTACTCGTGACATGATCTCACTATGGCCAACCAAATTTACATTAAAGCTACTTTAAAAAACCACACAATGGCCAACATAAAGTTATAAAATCAAAACATCCACATGCAATACAAAATTTGAATTGATCATTCAAAAATAAAAGATTTTTCCAAAAAACATGAATAAATGTGGAGTCATGCCAAAGAGACAGCGACACATACATAATAAGGAATTATTATAAAAAAATTATTAGAGATTTATCTCTAACATTGTCCATTGAAATACAACTAGCCTGACGATGTCTCCACAGGGCAAGGAACCCAGTAGAGATGAATAGTTCATCACAAGGTTGCTCTAGTTGTTGTTGAAGGTAAAGTAACCTAGCATTCACTACATTAAGGTCTTGATGTGTTACGAGAAAAGCCTCTAACCTGGCCTCAAAATTTTCTTTCAAGGTAGCAACATGCTCTTTCAACTCCACAACGCCCTCCTTCAAGTTAGTAACTTTGTTTTGTAGTTTCGAGACCTTAGTCTCTACTTGCTTTGAGCTAATAACTGACTCTAGCTTTTTGGCCAGTTAGGAAATGACATCCATATTTCCTGCAAGCTCCCCACAAGTGGTATGCAAATCAGAGAGAAAATCTAACGCACCTTTCGTGTGGGTCGTACAATGACCAAATGACATTTCTATGGATGTTCACTGAAAATTGGCATCTCTTCGTTGTCTCTTCTGGGGTTTGTTTTGGTAGGACTGGAAGACTCTTTAGCAATTACCTCACCCTCTGAGTTTGAAAGCATATGAAGAAAAGTTGGTGCCGGTTTCATCCCTTTCAAATGTAAGATAAAGATTAGGTCTATCTTCATCAAAATATCTGTAAAACTAATTATGCTACCTCTCAGAGCTGAACGATCGACGACATTTATAGGCACTTGAAGGGCAAGTGCAATAGCCACTTCAAGAAACCTTGGACCGCCAACTGCCATTTTTTCTTAGATCCACTCGAATTAACTCCAAGTATTGAACCTAAATCTTGCATTTCTCTTGCCAAGTTCTAAATCATAGTAAAACATGAGTTTTTTCCTTATTAAATTGTTTTTCTTGCAGTTTCTTATAAAAAAAATAAGAAAATCAGAAAAATACATATGCACTGTAAATAACAAATTTACAAAACAGGCTTGATCGACCCAACATAATCGAAGAAAAGGCAACCTCAGATGGAGATGGGCCCGGGGACCGAACAAAATAATCAGTCAACTAGATTGGAACGATAGACTTTTCATCCAGAGCTGAGAAATCAACGCGAGCTATGCATCAATAAGGAAGGACGACTAAGCGAGAGACGATGAAGCCCAAATTTGAGCAGCCATACTCTAGCCACAAGCAACTGACTCATGTCTCTCGTACAAAAGTAGGCATCAGATCAAGATACCCAAAAGAATTGGTTGACCGATAATGACAGGTGCATTATGCCCAGCTGACAAGATTAAGGTCCATAATTAGATAATCCAATGTCTTTACCCCATGGTGTATACATATCTCATGTCGAATAAAATTTATTAGGCAAAGTAACGACTGTCTAGGATCCCACTCGAGAACTCTCTTGGTGGAATTTTGTTTTGTTTGAAATAATGTAACGATACTATACATGTAGAAAGGGGGGACTCGTTCTTTTCAGTATCTCTTATAGAATTTCTTTTTTCTTTCGTTGCATGTGTTATATTCCTTGTTCATGGTTCTAGGATATATCTGAGTTTAACAGACATTTACATGCTTAACACCCAATCCTTGTGTACTTACATAGCTAAGGTCAATTTTTTTTACTTTTTATAATGCCCAAAAATTTCATAACACAGCAAAAATAAAAACATTGCAACTAAATATGCATTTTC
>NEWO01000317.1:450805-479073 GCA_003013225.1 Phalaenopsis aphrodite
AAGCCGTTTTGACAGCACTATATTTGTGGCATCTATATATAATTGAAATTTGCGTGTATGATAAGTAGATACATAAGAATTGAACGATATGTATATAATTCTGTCAATTTGTAAAAGAAAAAACTTGCAACTACTTGTGAGGCTGTTTATAGTTGCTCGAGACGTGTGGAATAGTTGCTCGAGACGTGTGGAATGTAATGAATTACATTTATTCCTTCCAGTGATCAAATGGCAGTCGTATTATTTTTGCTAGCAATTAATAGTGCTATTTTAAATTCAGAGAATTGATCATGGAAGCGGAGCTGTGGGAAACGTAGCTTAGAGTATTGTAAATCAAAGATAATTTGTAACAATTTAATGTTCATAAAATTTACCAATAGTAGTAATCAACACCCAAATGTACATATTTCCAAACAACAAAACTTTTACTATCCCTTCTTGAGCAATTTTATATGTGTGTGTGTAGATATTATATAAAAATATATAATATACGGGTGATGTGTGTGTTATTACTTGACAAAAAAAAATGTGCTATTAATGAAGATGAAAACAACAATTTGCTTTTTGTTTTCTATTTAGCTTTAATAAACTCTTTATCAGAGGAACTTATTTGGATTTTGTTTTATCAATACTATTTATGAGTCTCTAAGAAATTATTTGCACTAATAGAATCCCCTAATCTTTGCTTTCATCTTGAAGCTGTGTAATCTTTTTTTAACCATAATATACTCATTATTTCACACGGAAAAAAACAACTCTCGGTTACACTTTCTATTCAATATCCTTTTTCTTACCTTAGTATATTGAGCTAATTAAACTATCATTTTTTCAGGCAAGGAAAAAAGGAAAAAAAAAAAGGAAAAAGAAAAAAAGAACTCTCAGTTACTTTTTCTATTTATATGTTCAGTTGGAATTCATGTAATTAGATGGATGGAACATCTATTTATGCGCAATCCTCGAGTGATGAACCTTACAATGCTTCACTAAGAGCAGGAAATCCTTTCCATGTCTGCGCCGGAGATTTTGTTGGAATTCGAAGGAGAAGAAAACAAGGTTAAATTATAATTTCAAAAAAAAATTGAGAGAAGAGAGGCGCCCGTTATTAAATTTTGAAAAGAAAGGAGCCGAGAATGAAAACAAGGAAGAAGAATACGGAAAAAAGGCAAAAGCGGAAGAAGAAGAGGGAAAAAAGGCATATCGGTGTGGTAGTCAGCGACGGGCATTGGTTTCTTAAGCTTGGGAGGTGTGAGGCTTCGAGAGAGAGAAAGGCATGATTTCTGTTTCTCGCTCTATCTCTCTCTTTTATTGGAGGGAGAGAGTAGAGCGTAGGATAGAAAAGGTCGGAGCTACTCTAGACGTCTGTGAAAGAGCGGCTTCCGGGAAATGGAGAGTTTTTTGGCGTTAGCCTGCCCGCGATGGGAGAGGGAGACCAAACGGCGAGGGGATACTCTGAATCAGTATTCTCTCTCCTCCATGCAAAAGAACAAAGAGCGCTGTTTGCTCTGTTTTGGAAGGTGAGCAGAGAGAATGGCAACGGGTTGATGGCTCGATGAGAGAAAGAGGAACGGCAGTTCCCATGCAGATTGGTTCAGGACCGCCGATGGCGATAACTACGGAGCGCAGCGCCGGCTGGCTATTCCTGGAAGTGGGCGCTGGTGGGTTGGTGCGGCCATGCGGGGGTGACTTTGAGATGCACTTTCCATATTTGTTGACCTTTTTTTATTTTAATTTTACATTTTTTTATAACAGAAGTAAATAAATAAATGAATAATTAAATATTTTTTTATATTTTTTTCTCTTACAATCCAATTTGGAGGACAGGCTCATAAACCTTTTTAAAAAAATTGATCCAAAATTATGGCTCATAGTTGGTTTCATTTATTTCAATTCGTTCTCAATCTGAGCCAAAATTCGAATCAATTTTTTAGCGATTAACGATTTTCGAGTTAAGTTTGCTAAATTCACACTCACACGTTATTAACAATCTGATTCTAAACTGAGTTTGGGGCAGGTCAAGATAGCTTCAAAAAAATTCGATTTAACATTTTCGCTCGTAGCTCGACTCATTTATTTGGATTTGATCCCGATTTGAACCAAATTTTGAATCAATCTTTGAGCAATTAATGATCTTCGACCTAATATGCAGTCCTAATTGTAAGCTAAATTACTATAGCCATAAATTATGTTTAATAACTCTATATAAAATCTTGTTGCGTTTATTTTATGTATTTATAAATCCTCACTATGAAAGGATAAAATATTGTTCCTAACATTCTTGCAAACACAAATATAAAAAAATTGAAAAAGCTGAACTCCATCGTTGCCGAAAGAATAAAAATCTAATGTTAATTAGTGGCGCCTCTTCTCACCAAGGCATGCCATGATATGGGGTCAAAATCTGCGAGCAAATAATATGTATCAATTCTTTCAAATTTTTTGGAGTCCAGTGTACTCTTAACAATTGCAATAGAATTTGAACAAATTAGTCATGTAAACTCCATATGCGCCAGTGATACATAAAAGCACAAGGTAAATTATATACACAATCAAAACTCAATAAACTTTAAAATACTTCATGAAAATTACCAAGATTTATGGTGACAGTGATGTACAGAAAACCAAATGGCATAAACCTTGGACTCAATAGTGAAGATGCACTCAAAGCACTCAAATACACTTAGCATTTAGAATTTTAATCATGTCACATATTTAAAAATAAATGTGATGAATAAATGTGTTGGATCCTAAATTGTTTTGTGGTTCACGCCTAAGGATTAGAGGGTTAGTCAGACGCGAGAAAAAGTGAAAAGAAAGATTTGAACACTTTATTTTTTAAGTGATGATTTTGCTTCTTTGGCTTGAAAAATGTTGCTCCTACTTATAGGTGAGATTTGTAAGTTACATGGTTATCCCTATTAAAAAGGGAACATTACTATAATTAATGAGTAATTAAATTCATACATTTGCAAAATGAATTCCATTTATTCAGCTCCCATAATCGATACTAGTGCCGCTATGTTTCTGTAACTGTTTTGAGCACAACCATACTTTCGTAATTATCCAATTTGGTTGTTTGGAGTATATTTGGCCAGCTAGGTTCAATTAGTTGATTCAACATCATTAGTTTTTTCTTCAATGATCTTCGGTTGCCCATTTTGTAGAGACTGAATTTGAAGATGCATCGTCCTGAGGTACGACATCCTTTTGGTCTGCGAAAACCATTTTATTTATAAGCCGACAAGTTCCCCTATTTAATATGGATAATTAAATAGGGTTTATATTAAGCTGGGTTCTTGAAAGTTTCCTATAAAGTCAAGTTCTTAAAGTTAATTACATCTTAGATAACTAAAGTCTCCTAAGAAAACCCTTGGTGAAAATCAAGGGATGTTTTCTTCAAAGAGGTCAAAAGAATATGACTTTTCAACGAAATCGGAAAAAGAGGTGTGAAAGGGGAAATGTCTCAAATTTAGAACATTTTACTTTTATAATCCAAACGATGAAGAACTAGGGGATATCACATATCTTAAAGAGAACCTCGGCGACTTCCCAGTCTACCCTATTCTATGGATTGGCCTCACTTTAGAGGGGAAATATTTAAATCTTTCATCTTGTCAGTTTTATTAATTAGGGCTTACATTTATGTGAAACAATCACACAAATAGCCTAGAAGATGGGAGGATTTAGGTCATAACAAATGATAACATCAAAATCCTAAACTAAGTTAGAGCTTATAGTGTATAGCAGAGTCATACATAGGCCGAAAAAAATGTTGAGGATTTATGTAGCACTTGGCGGAGAACCTCAAAATCTTACGGCTTGTTATTTAATTCTAGGGAATGATTTAGCTGATATAGACATGTTTTACTATTGAAGATGACTGTGCTGCCCATAATGCTAGCTCCAAGCTCCTTGTCGTTGCGAGTTTAATTTTAGAAGTGTCAAATTGTAAAGAATAAGAGAAGTATCAGGTTCAAGGTCAAGTTTTCTAGTGTATCAAGTTCTAATATTAAATCAAATGTTTCCTAAGGTTATGGTTATTTAAATGTTATGGGGAATATTAAAGTTGATTAGAGCGACACTGGTTAGGATCCTACGGTTCCCTCGTTTCGACACCACTATTGTCTTTCAAATTCACTTAGTCAAAATGAACATACTAAACTAAACTTATTAAGTTCCATACTTTCATTTAGATCATGAGAAATCTCGTTAGAAACTGTACGTTATCCCCTCTGG
Source organism: Phalaenopsis aphrodite (assembly GCA_003013225.1). NCBI lineage: Eukaryota > Viridiplantae > Streptophyta > Magnoliopsida > Asparagales > Orchidaceae > Phalaenopsis > Phalaenopsis aphrodite. The sequence goes on from NEWO01000317.1 coordinate 455,039, forward strand.
GGGATTCCCAATCATCGATAGAGATGTCTTAATTTAGTTGCAATTTTTGTATTGTTGTTTTGTTTGTGATTAAATTTTGAGTTGTCTTATATTTTTTACTGTTGTGGCGATGACTTTTATCTTGTTTAATTTTTAGTTTTGGTTTTGACATGTAAAGTGACTTTAAGCATATAAGCAAGAAAGAAAAGGTACAAAAAAGTAAATGCAACAACTTGAAAGCGTAACTCTCGATTCTTCTCAGTCCTCCACCTGAAAGATTAACTTTGGCAATATGTATATAAATTTTCAAGGTATTTAAATTGCAGGAGTAGATGAAGGTATAACTACCAAACCCTAAGTTATGACTTTATTGAGTCTTGAAAGATCTTAGTGAATAATTTTAGAACAAAATATATCAAGTTCAATTTTCCCTTCAAAATATTCAAGAGATTTCAAAGTGCTTGGAGCATGACCCTGAACCACTTTGAAGATTTCCTGAAATATTTTGAGTTTATTTTGAACTTATCTTATTATTCTATTAATCATCCAAGGTTAAGCTAAAGTTATCCCATTGCTCAAGGAAACTTAACATTTTATTTATATCAAAGCCAGTACACTCTATTAATCAATTGATATTTCATTTAAGAGTTATGTGGGTGGGTGCCCCAAAGGCAAATTTAGGTAAGTAAAGGTTTTAGTTTCTAAAGTTCAAATTGGGCTTGTAGTGTAGAGAGATGATAATCATCACTTCAATTATTTTCTAAATTCGACCAAATGAGTTTAGACTTCAATCCTAGGTCACTACCAAGTCTTTAATAATGTTAACAGGGGAAATTGATGGTCGTTAAAATTTTGGTTTAAATGACATATGTTCGTGTTAAAAGATCACATTATCTTCAATTTTAAGCCTAAGATAAGTAAATAATCATCTTCCTAGCTTAAGCCTATCATTTAAGAATCAATTGATCTTAATTGACTTCTAAGTCATGCTGAATAGGGAAGCTAGAATTTTTTCATATTATAGAAAAGTTGGCAAGTGTGTTTTTATCTTTTAATCACATTGTATTTAAATCATCCATGTCTGTTCTTTAGGATCAAAGTTACCCATTTTTTCCCTTTATTAAACCTAAATTTTGATTAGGGCACCAAAATATAAAGTTACCCCTTTTGCCTTTGGGATGTTACACTCTAAATATAAAACATCAGAGGGGTAACTTTAAAACATCAGAGGAGAAAATGTGGGTTTTCAAATTTTAATTTAATTTAAATAATTATTTAAATTTAGAAAGTAGTATTTTCAAAGTTGATCCTATCCAAAATAAAGTTTTTATTCATGAGAAAATTACTAGAGGTCCCCTGAGGTCAGAGAGATACTTGGACAAAATTTCATGATTTTTTGAATTATATTTTTATTACTAGTATTTAATTTTTAACTAATTTCAATGATTTAAATAATTGGAAAATAATGTTTTAATTTTAAAAAATTATTTTAATATTCTTATTAAACTTCTCTAAGTTCAGAAGACTCAGAGAAACTAATTTTATATTTTTATGATTTTTAATTTATTTATTTTAATTATTTTAATGAGAAAAATAAGGAAAAGGTATTTTTAAGGTTTCAAAATTTATTTTTAACTTGGAAAAGTTAGGAAAAATTATTTTAATTTGGCTCAAGTGATCAAGAGATCTTTAGGCACATTTTAAAATTTTTTTGTACTTTTGTGATTTTTAATTATTTTTAATTCAAAATAAGGCTAAAAAATTAAATATTTTATCAAGAATAAATTTTATTTTTTCTAAGTGCCCTTGATCATAAGAAACTCAGAAAACTATTTTTCATAATTTTCTCAAGTGTATTTAATTAATTATAATTTTATTTGTACAAAAGTACAATGTTTCTTAAAAAATCAATTTTAATGCTCAAACTTAGCCAAATAATTTTTAGATCTTAACATAGAGTAACTATGATTTTTATACACAATGTGGAGTTGATTTTGTCTAAATTTTATTAATATTTAATTTAATTATAATAAAATCAGATATATGAATTTAATTAAAAATAGAAATGTAGAAAAAGATTAAAATCATTATATATTTTTTCCTAAGCTTCTCTGACCACAGGAAACCTACTAAAACTATCCTCAAATTTTTCCAAGTAACACTTTAATCTATATAATTAAAATAAGCCAAAATAACCACCCTAGCTTGAAAATTTGGGTTAGAGACACTGAGATGTCATCTGACCTTAGAAAAATCAGAGGCATAGCCTCTGTTATAAGGAATGAACCATAAAAATTTCATGCTCTGGTGAGCATTGCTTGATCATAGATAGTTTAAACCCTCTAAAGAGCATTTAATTAAATAAAAATCAGAGAGTAATCAAATAATTTTTATTTTTTTCTCCACATTATTTTCCTCTCTTTCCTGAGTAAAAGGGTATTTTTTTGATTTTTCTAGAGAAAGAAAAGGATTTTTGAAGTTTAGGTATTTAATTTAATAGAAATAATCGATATTTTTTTACTTAAACACACGGTGCCAAATCATCCTACGGAGGCTCCGAACTCACACGTGTCACTCTGCCATTTGACGCTGCCATCCATCTCAACTGCCAAACGACCTGCCTTTTCGCACCAAGGGTTGGTCTGACTCGATCTCCTTCATTCATTAAAAAAACGTGTGATCGGACGACTCTCCGTTATCATCTCGAAATGACCTAACCCGAGAACTGTTCACACTAAAATCTTATGATCTTTGTCTATACACAATTAAATTGCATAGGGTTTATTTCTAAACCTTCTTCTACTCGAGTCGAGCAAATCTATATGGCTTATACTGTATGAAATACAGTAAATACATATGGAGAATCAAAGTAGGCTAGGAGTAGTGTTAAGGTTCAGTGCTTTTATCTAAGATGGGAGGCCTCAATCAGATGGTTGTGGTAGCTTTGATTGGGTCCAATGAACCTCCAGATGAAGTCCTAGGTCCTCATGAATTGTCTAGATATGATTTTGACCAAGCTCAATTTTAGGTGTTAGTCTAGAGCTATGCTAGAGACTGTCTGAGAGGAGGCTTTTGTGGGGATCAACTCCTCCTGCTCTGGTGATGTTGTGGGCATAGTTAATTGGAGTTTTGTGGACTATGGAGGTGTGGAGAAGTTTTTCCTGATTTGAACTGAAATTTTGAGCTCAAAATTGGGCTCTCATAGTGGGAAAAAGAGAGAGAAAGTGGTGGGATTGAGCTGAGGAGTCCTTGGAGAGTGTACAGAAGAAAATGAGTAAAGTTTCCCCAAGGATTTTGCTAACCTCTACTTTGTCCATGGAGGGGTTAATTTAAAGCCATGGATTCCTGGTGGAGCTCAGGCCTTGGTAGTGGGTGCTAAGGCTTACTAAGGTGGAGTGAAGAAAAAGCACAAGCTTCCAAATGGAGTGTGCCAAGTCAGGGAGTTCAAATTTTGGGTTTTGCCCATTTGGGCTTCTTTGAGATGATTATTTCCAGTGGATGAGGTGGTCGTTGGCCAAGGTTCAGTCACCTCTTGGCTCAGGGAGGTCACGGGAGGGTTAATTATGATTTACTCCTAATGGCAAGTGATGATGGCAAAATATTTTCAAAATAAGCTTAATTACGGCTAAGATCCAATAAATGAAGGGACCACTAGTCCATAGATCATATAGGTGCTTTAGATGGGTTTAGGCAGGTCAATAGAGTCCAAATCGTGGTTGTAGTGACATTACTTTGTTTACTTTGGTATGACTAAGTCAATTTGGGGGTTCAATTTGGGTCAAATTATCTTGAAGTTGGGTTTGGGTTAAGCTAGCCATGACATTGATAGTTCAAAATGGTCCTGGGGAATGCCAGGAAGAGTTTTCAACATTAATTTGGTGCCAATTTTGGGGGGACTTTCAATTTTGTGGGATTTGGGCACATAGCTAAGTTGGAGCAAATTTGGGGATTTTATATTTGGGTTAAAATTGGACTCAAATGTGGGTTAATTGGACATGGATTTGGTTTTAAATGTTCATAGGTATGAATAATTTTGGTTTAAAATTGAAGTTTGGGAAAAATGGGATGAAATTGAGGGACATTTAGGGTGAATTTGTGTTACGTAAGCAAACCACCTCGAAGTACTATGGCTGGTCGTTAAATTCTAAGAAAAGATATGTTGTTGTAGATCCTCTTATTGTTGAAGATGGTCATGCTGCCCATAATGCTAGCTCTGAGCACCATATCGTGATGAGTTTAAGTTTCTAAATTTGTCAGGTTATAATGTCAAATTAGATATCCCTATGGTTATTGTCATTAAATGTTATGTGGTAATTTAAGGTTAATTAGAGTGACACCGGTTATGATCCTACGGTTCCCTCATTCCGCACCACTATTTTCTTTCGGATTCACTTAGTCCAAATAAATTTACAAAACTCAACTTAATGAATTCCATACTTTCATTTATATCATGAGAAGTATCGTAAGCAACTATAGGTTACCTCCTCCGAGGGATTCTCGATCATCCGATAGAGACGGCTTAATTTAGTTGCAATTGTTGTTTTGTGATGTTTGTGATTAAATTTTGAGTTACCTTATATTTTGGATATTGTGGCGCTGAATTTTATCTTGGTTGATTTTAATTTAATTTTGGTTTTGTGTTTATCCTAGAAGTTTTGGTTTTCATGCAGTGTGAAATCGTTGTTTAACATGCAAGCTCAAGACAAGAAGTACAAAAGGAAAATCCATTAATTTTAAAGCATACCTATCGATTCTTCTCGTTCCACCACCAGAAAGGTTAATCATCGTAAAATATGTATATAATTTAGCAGGGAATTTAATTTGCAGGAGTAGATGAAGGTTTAGATACAAAACCCCAAGTTATGAAATTATTGAATCTCAGAAGATCCTAGTGGATGGTTTTAGAAAAAAATATAGCGAGTTCAATTTGCCCTTTAGAATATCCAATAGATTATAAAGTGCTCGAGGCTTGCCCTCGGGTCATTTTGAATATCTCTTGAAATATTTTGAGTTCAATTTGGCCTTAAATTGTTCCATTAATAATTCGATGTCGAAGAGTGACTACCCCGTTGCTCAGTGAAACTTGATAGTTTAATTATCCCAAGGATAGGATACCCATTTGACCCATTGAGGTTTTTTTTAAGGGTTATATAAGTGGGTGCTGATACACATAAAATATATAGTGTTTTTTGACACATTTTTATACTTATTTTTGAGATATTGTGCTTTAATGGATGGTATTTTTGAGTTTTTATTTCAGGTACAGGTAAAAAGGCAAAAAAGGCTTAAATGAGTGAAAAAGGATCAAATTTGGAGCAAATAAGTGAAAAATGTGCAAAAGTGTTTTGACGCCTAAGCGGTAGATCCGGCGCTTAAGTGCCAGTTAAAAAGAGAAGGCCGTGCCTAAGCGCGAGTGGAAATTATTGGATGATTAAATTTTGTTTTTGCAAATTTTAAAGAGATTTTTGAGGTACCTATTGGCTTTATACGTGGTTACAACCACTATAGACAAAAAATATTGCAAAAGGATGCATTTCTTGAGGGAATTACATCGAATCAACAAACAATTTGAAGAGATACCAAGACACCTTTTGGAAAATTATAAAAGAAGGAAGATTGAAACTTTGATAGGGGTCCCGAAGGTATTGTGAAAGTTTTGAAAGTTCTAAAATTGGGTAGTTAGTTGGAGAGATTTTCACGCACCATAACTTTATCCTTTTTATTTTTTTTTTATGTTGAGAGTGTTGTAAAAGAGAAGAGATTCAAAGGAACTTCAAGAGTTTGGTGGAGGACTTGAGATAAGTTTTTATCGATTATTTTAGACTACTTGAGATAAGTTTTATCTATTGTTTTAGACTACTTTTAGTTTTAATTGAGACTTGTTGTTGGTTTAACAATGATTTTTACTTTTAAATTAAAGTAAGGTTTTATTTTCTCCATGGATTCTGATCATTTCTTAAAATGTTAAGTAATTAAGTGTTGGATGGAAGATGTGGAGAGTATTGATCTTTAATGTTGGAAGAAATTGTGATAATTTAAATCAATGTACTTCATTTACTTCTTGATTTGACCAATCCAGATGTTAATATTCATTGTGAGAACATGTAAGAACCGAGCTAGTATTGTCTTAGTCAACAATTTGAAAGAATCACATGAGGTTGTATGAATGAGAATGTAGTTCATATGATTTAGTGCAAATAAATAGGAAAATATTCATTTAAGGGTGTAGAGTTAGAGGACTTTAAAATGACAGGTTAAAACCCCCAACATGGTTTATTATTTTAGGTTATGATACGAGATGTTAGCCTACAGATGGAGGGAATCGAGGGAACTCTAGAGTGAGAGCTAGTATCTTCCCTACCTAGCCGGTCTTCAAAACAATTTAAACTTTAAATTATCCAATGTTTTTTATAGCATCTCTAGTAAGGGTAAAGAATATTTTTGCTCCTATTTGGCACAACACAATATGCATACTTCCATAATAGATTTTCCTCTACTTATTACTGATTCATGGCAAGGAGAAAGATTTTTTTATATTTAGTGTTTTTTTCTTTAAAATCTCAAGTTATCTTTTTAAGTTTGTTTTGTTTTTGTCAAAATATTAAAATTACCAAAAATATTTAAACTTTCTTTACTATGAAAGTGTAGTTAGTTTAAATAATTATCTTTTTAAAAATAGATAGATTTCCAAAATGTCCATATTGCATATCTTCCCTGTGGGTTCGATATTCAGGTCTTAATCAAAAAGTTCTATATTACTTGATAACGATACATACACTTGCGTAGTATCCCAATATATATAAATGAAAAGTTATATTCTTATTTTTCTTCAAGATCAAGTTTTTGGTTTTGTTGCAAAATAAGGAAATATAAGTGAGAAAGATAATTAGAATTATTGTTATATTGTTGCATATAAGCAGTTTCACGATCAAGTTTTTGGCATCGTTTCAGGGGAAGTGAAGTGAAAACTATAAATAATCTATTGATTTAAAATCAAATTTCTCTTTTTTGAAAGTCTTATTTAAACTTTAAGTTATTGTATTTTATTTGGTGTGTGTTTAATTTTATTTTATTCTATGTTAGTGTATGCGTAGTTTAGGTTCAGAAAGACTAGTGCCCTAACACTTTGAATAAGAGAGAATTGTTAGAAAAGCCAAAAAATAAAAAAAAAATTATAAATCCTGAAGAAACAAAAAAAATTACAGAAATGACAAACCAAAATGATCAAAATGTTGAAATTCATCAAAAGTTTAGACCTTTAAGAGATTATGCCAACCTTACTGTAAATTAACTTCATTGTAATATTCAAAAACCTATTGTAGTGGCTAATTAATTTGAGTTTAAACGTGCTATTATCCAAATGACATCAAATAATCTGTTTGGGGGATCACCAACTAAAGATCAAAATTTACATCATGTCAATTTTCTAGAATTCTGTGCTACATTTAAATACGATGGTGTATCAGATTATGCCATAAGATTTATGTTATTTCCTCTCTTGCTGGGGGATAAAGCTAAGATGTGGTTGAATTTGTTAGCACTTGGATCTATCAGAACTTGAGGTGATTTAGCATAAAAATTTCTTGCTAAATATTTTCCACCATAAAAAACTACAAAGCTTAGAAATGATATTACATCTTTTAATCAGTTTGAAGGAGAATCTATTTATGAATCATGAGAAAGATTTAAAGAACTCTTAAGAAAGTGTCCACACCATGCTATATCATATTGGTTTATAATTCAAACTTTTTATAATGGATTAGTTGGATCTCTTACATCAATTATCGATGTCGCTGCTTGTGGTTCATTGATGTCAAAACCATTTCATGACGCCTATGCTTTAATTGAAGAAATAACTACCAATAATTTTCAATGGCCTTCTAAGAGGGTGAACCCTAAAAAAGTATCCAATATTCATGAATCTGATGCATTTACTATGTTAGCGAATCAAGTTGCTACAATTTCATGAAAGTTATACAAATTTGAAATGATTTTTTCTCAACCATTTTCCATGATTGAAGAGAATTCATTAGGCCAAATGGTATATTCTAAAGCATCATTAGAAACTTTGAATGTCATAAATAATAAGTAGAATAAACCCTATTTAAATTATTATAACCCAGGTTGGAAGAACCATCCCAACTATAATTGGAATAACAATTCAGGCGGTAATAGTCAACAATGGGGGAACAACCAAGTAAACTCATTAGGGAACTGGAAAAATCAAGGGAATAATAATTATAAATCCACTTATTCTCCAGGTTTCAATAATAATACAAAATTTAAGGAGAAGAAGTTGTCTATAGAAGAAGTGGTGTTACAAATGGGAAATCAATTATAAAGTCAAGGAGCTACAATTAGAAACATTGAGAACCAACTTGGGCAAATAACAAATTCATTAAGTAATTGATCCTAAGGAACACTTCCTAGTAATGCTGAATCAATTCCAAAAGACCAGAATAAAGAGCAAGTAAAAGCCGTTCAACTTACAAGCGGAAGAGAGTCGGAAGGTAGGGTTGAAAAAGAAATTTAAATAGAGAGAGAAGAAATTAAAAAATCAAAAGAGGACGTTCTAAAGATTCTAATAGACTTATTTCTCCATTAAAAAATGATTTGGAAAAACCATTATCTCCATTTTCTTAGAGACTTCGTCGGCAGAAGTTGGATAAGCAATTTTTAAAATTTATAGAAATATTTAAGATGCTTACAATTAATATTCTATTTGTTGAAGCCTTAGAACAAATGTCAAGCTATGTAAAGTTTATGAAGGATATTTTCAACAGAAAAAGGAAGTTTAAAGATAATGAGACCATTTCACTTATTGAGGAGTGCAGTGCTATAATTCAAAAAAAGCTTCATGAAAAACTTAAAGATCCTGGTTGCTTTACAATTCCATGTGCAATAGGAGACATATTTTGTGGGAAAGCTTTATGTGATTTAGGAGAAAGAATTAACCTTATACCATTATCAATATTCAAAAGAATGGGATTAGAAGAAATGTACCCTAATACTGTAACTCTGCAGTTAGCAGATCGTTAGATAACATACCCTAAAGGAGTTATAGAAGATGTCGTAGTGAATCTGGATTAATTTATCTTTCCTGTTGATTTCATTATGCTAGATATGGAGGAAGATAAAGAGATACCTATAATTGTGGGGAGACCTTTTCTAGCCATAGGAAGAGCAGTGATAGATGTGCAAAAAGGGGAATTAACAATACACGTCAATGATCAAACTGTTACTTTCAATATTTGAAGATCAATGAAATATTTTTCAAAAGGCAAAGATGATGAATATTATAGGATGGATGTTATAAGATATCTAAGTGAATTCCATTTTAAAACAACTTATGAAGAAAAATCTGAAGAAAAAGATTTGGAACACGAGCAAGAAGAGGAATTAAATTGATGTGAAGAACTTTTTAAGGAAGATTGAAACTATGTTCGAGAAATTTTTGAAATTTTGGACACGATAGACAAAGATAAATCATTCTGTACATCAATTGAAAAATCTCCAGAACTTGAGTTGAAGTTACTTCTTACACATTAAAAATATTCCATTTTAGGAGATTCCTCTACTTTACCAGTTATAATTTTCTCAAAATTAATGATGGAAGAAGAAGAAAGGTTGATGAAAATTTTGAAAAATATTAAGAAAGCCTTTGGATGGGCAATTGATAATATTAAAGTAATCAGTCATTCAATTTGTATGTATATAATTCATATGGAAGAGAACAAAAACTCAGGGCTGATCCTCAAAGGAAACTGAATCCTGTTATGAAAGTAGTTGTTAAGAAATAAATTTTAAAGTGGTTAGATGTTGGAATTATCTACCTTATTTCAGATACTGCATGAGTTAGTCCAATTCACTGCTTTCCTAAGAAAGGAGGAGTAACTGTAACTGTGAATGAACATAATGAATTAATACCTACTAGATAAGTTATAGGGTGGTGAATATGCATTGAATATAGAAAATAAAATCTTGTCACTAGGAAAGATAGTTTTTCCTTGCCCTTTCTAAATCAAATGCTGGAGAGATTAGCTGAGCATAAATACTTTTATTTTCTAGATGGATATACTGGTTTTCACCAAATACAAATATCTTCTGAGGATCAAGTGAAAACAACTTTTATCAATTCTGATGAAGAATGCCTAAAAGATTTTAATTTAATCACTGCACCAATTATAGTTTCACCAAACTGGCAAAAACCTTTTAAATTGATGGATGATGCCAGTGATTATGCTATAGGAGCTGTTTTACGACAAAGATATGATGAAATTTTCAAAATAATTTAATATGCTAGTAAAACTCTTATTGAAACTCAAATAAATTATACAACAACTGAAAAAGAGTTATTAGCAATAGTATATGTTTTTTTAAATTTAGACCATATTTAATTAAAACTCATTGTGTAGTGCATACAGATCATTCTGCTATTAAGTACTTAATAAAAAAGAAGGATTTTAAACCAAGACTTATACGATAGATTCTCCTTTTACAAGAATTTAATTTTAAAATAATATATCAAAAGGGGATTGAAAATCAAATTTTTGATAATTTTTTCTAGGCTTGAGTTAGAAAAACCACTCTATTTTGAAAAAGAATTTAATGAACATTTTTTAGATGAAAAATTGTTCACTATTAATGAGTGGCGTGTTCGGCGGTATGTCGACATTGTGAACTATATTATTAGCGGTGTTATACCATATCGAATGAAATACCAACAAAAGAGAAAATTTATTTCTGAAGCTAAGACTTATTTTTGGGATGACCCATTTTTATATAAACAAGAAAATGATCTAATTATTCGGAGATGCATGCCATTAGAACAGACATATGAAATTATCCAAAACTATCATAATTCTAATTTTGGGGGACATTTTGGTGTTGATAAAACAATATGCAATATTTTACAATCTATATTCTATTAGCCTACAATTTTTAAAGATGCTAATGCTTATATTAAAACTTGTGATAGATGTCAATGAGTAGGCAATATTTCTAGAGGAAATGAGATTCCTCTCAATTATATGCTAAAAGTTGAAATATTTATTGTTTGGGGATTAGATTTCATGTGACCATTTATACTATCTTCAAGAAATTTATATATTTTGTTAGCAGTGGACTATGTATCCAAATTAATATAAGTTGTTTGTCTACCTCACTGTGAAGCTCAAAGTGCTGCAAAATTTTTGAAAACAAACAGATTTTATAGATTTGAGATGTCGAAAGTTNACCTAGGTTGGAAGAACCATCCCAACTATAATTGGAATAACAATTCAGGCGGTAATAATCAACAATGGGGGAACAACCAAGTAAACCCATTAGGGAACTGGAACAATCAAGAAAATAATAATTATAAATCCACTTATTCTCCAGGTTTCAATAATAATACACAATTTAAGGAGAAGAAGTTGTCTATAGAAGAAGTGGTGTTACAAATGAGAAATCAATTATAAAGTCAAGGAGCTACAATTAGAAACATTGAGAACCAACTTAGGCAAATAACAAATTCATTAAGTAATTGATCCCAAGGAACACTTCTTAGTAAAGCTGAATCAAATCCAAAAGACCAGAATAAAGATCAAGTAAAAGCCGTTCAACTTACAAGCGGAAGAGAGTCGGAAGGTAGGGTTGAAAAAGAAATTTAAATAGAGAGAGAAGAAATTGAAAAATCAAAAGAGGACGCTCTAAAGATTCTAATAGACCTATTTCTCCACTAAAAATTGATTTGGAAAAACCATTACCTCCATTTTCTTAAAGACTTCGTCGACAGAAGTTGGATAAGCAATTTTTAAAATTTGTAGAAATATTTAAGAAGCTTACAATTAATATTCTATTTGCTGAAGCCTTAGAACAAATGTCAAGCTATGTAAAGTTTATGAAGGATATTCTCAACAGAATAAGGAAGTTTAAAGATAATTAGACCATTTCACTTATTGAGGAGTGCAGTGCTATAATTCAGAAAAAGCTTCATGAAAAACTTAAAGATCCGGTTGCTTAACAATTCCATGTGCATTAGGAGACATATTTTGTGGGAAAGCTTTATGTGATTTAGGTGCAAGAATTAACCTTATACCATTATCAATATTCAAAAGAATGGGATTAGAAGAAATGACCCCTACTACTGTAACTCTGCAGTTATCAGATCGTTAGATAACATACCCTAAAGGTGTTATAGAAGATGTCGTAGTGAATCTGGATTAATTTATCTTTCCTGTTGATTTCATTGTGCTAGATATGGAGGAAGATAAAGAGATACCTATCATTGTGGGGAGACCTTTTCTAGCCATAGGAAGAGCAGTGATAGATGTGCAAAAAGGGGAATTAACAATACGCGTCAATGATCAAACTGTTACTTTCAATATTTGAAGACCAATGAAATATTTTTCAAAAGGCAATGATGATGAATATTATAGGATGGATGCTATAAGATATCTAAGTGAATTCCATTTCAAAACTACTTATGAAGAAAAATCTGAAGAAAAAGATTTGGAACACGAGCAAGAAGAGGAATTAAATCGATGTGAAGAACTTTTTAAGGAAGATTGAAACTATGTTCGAGAAATTTTTGAAATTTTGGACACGATAGACAAAGATAAATCATTTTGTACATCAATTGAAAAACCTCCAGAACTTGAGTTGAAGTTACTTCTTAAACATTTAAAATATTCCATTTTTGGAGATTCCTCTACTTTACCAGTTATAATTTTCTCAAAATTAATGATGGGAGAAGAAGAAAGGTTGATTATAATTTTGAAAAATATTAAGAAAGCCTTTGGATGGACAATTGCTGATATTAAAGTAATCAGTCGTTCAATTTGTATGTATATAATTCATATGGAAGAGAACAAAAACTCAAGGCTGATCCTCAAAGGAAACTGAATCCTATTATGAAAGTAGTTGTTAAGAAATAAATTTTAAAGTGGTTAGATGTTGGAATTATCTGCCCTATTTCAGATAGTGCATGAGTTAGTCCAATTCACCGCGTTCCTAAGAAAGGAGGAGTAACTGTAACTGTGAATGAACATAATGAATTAATACCTACTAAATAAGTTATAGGGTGGTGAATATGCATTGAATATATAAAATAAAATCTTGCAACTAGGAAAGATCATTTTTCTTTGCCCTTTCTAAATCAAATGCTGGAGATATTAGCTGGGCATAAATACTTTTATTTTCTGGATGGATATACTGGTTATCACCAAATACAAATATCTTCTGAGGATCAAGAGAAAACAACTTTTATCAGTCCTTATGGTATTTTTTCTTTTAAAAAGATGCCCTTTTGTTTATGTAATGCCCTTACTACATTTCAAAGATGTATGATGGTAATTTTTTATTACTTAATTGGAAAAGATATTGAAGTATTCACGGATGATTTTTCAGTGTTTGGAACGTCATTTGACTGATGGTTAGAACATTTATCTAAAGTTCTTAAGCGCTGTGAAGAAACAAATTTAGTCCTTAATTAAGAAAATTGCCAATTTATGGTAGCAGGAAGAATTATATTAGGTCATCAAATATCAGAATACATTATGGAAGTATATCCGCTAAAACTCAAGTGATCACTAATTTACCTTATCCAATAAATGTAAGGAAAATTAGGAGTTTTTTAGGACATGCTCGATTCTACAGGTTATATATTAAAGACTTTTCAAGGATTGCTAAGCCTTTATGCCATTACTGGAGAAAGATGCAATTTTCAATTTTGATGAAGAATGCCTAAAAGCTTTTAATTTATTAAAAGAAAAATTAATCACTGCACCAATTATAATTTCACCAAACTGGCAAAAACTTTTTAAATTGATGGATGATGCTAGTGATTATGCTATAGGAGCTGTTTTAGGACAAAGATATGATGAAATTTTCAAAATAATTTATTATGCTAGTAAAACTCTTATTAAAACTCAAATAAATTATACAATAATTGAAAAAGAGTTATTAGCAATAGTATATGCTTTTTTTAAATTTAGACCATATTTAATTGAAACTCATTGTGTAGTGCATACAGATCATTCTGCTATTAAGTACTTAATAAAAAAAAGGATTTTAAACCAAGACTTATAAGATAGATTCTCCTTTTACAAGAGTTTAATTTTCAAATAGTAGATCAAAAGGGGATTGAAAATCAAATTTTTGATAATTTTTTCTAGGCTTGAGTTAGAAAAACCACTTTATTTTAAAAAAGAATTTAATGAACATTTTTTAGATGAAAAATTGTTCACTATTAATGAGTGGCGTGTTCGGCGGTATGCCGACATTGTGAACTATATTATTAGCGATGTTATATCATATCGAATGAAATACCAACAAAAGAGAAAATTTATTTCTGAAGCTAAGACTTATTTTTGGGATGACCCATTTTTATATAAACAAGAAAAGGATCTAATTATTCGAAGATGCATGCCATTAGAACAGACATATGAAATTATCCAAAAATATCATAATTCTCATTTTGGGGGACATTTTGGTGTTGATAAAACAATTTTCAATATTTTACAATCTATATTCTATTAGCCTACAATTTTTAAAGATGCTAATACTTATATTAAAACTTGTGATAGATATCAACGAGTAGGCAATATTTCTAGAGGAAATGAGATTCCTCTCAATTATATGCTAGAAGTTGAAATATTTATTGTTTGGGGATTAGATTTCATGTGACCATTTATACTATTTTCAGAAAATTTATATATTTTGTTAGCTGTAGACTATGTATCCAAATTAATATAAGTTGTTGCTTTACCTCAATGTGAAGCTCAAAGTGTTGCAAAATTTTTGAAGGCAAACATATTTTATAGATTTGAGATGTCGAAAGTTATCATTACTGATGGGGGAAGTCATTTCAGAAATGTCATAATGGAGAATCTATTAAAGAAATATCATATAATTCATATGATTGCTACTGCTTATCATCCTTAGATAAGTTGTTTGGCTGAATTATTCAATCGAGAAATTAAAAGAATTATGAAAAAATCTATGAGTCCAACAAAAATGGTTTGGTTAGTTAAAATTCACTATGCTTTGTGGGCTTATAGGACTGCATAAAAAACTTCTATAGGAATGTCCCCATATGAACTAATATTTGGGAAAGCTTGTCACTTACCAGTTGAACTTGAACATAAAGTATATTTGATGATTAAAGAGTTCAATTATAATTTGAAAGATGTTGGTGAGAAAAGATTATTGCAATTAATTGAGCTTGAAGAGATAAGGAATGAATCTTATGAAAGTGCTAAGATTTATATAGAAAAGATAAAGATGTGACTTGATCGAAGGACTCTTATTAAAAATTTTCAGCCAAAGCAACAAGTTTTTCTATATAATGCAAGGTTAAGATTATTTTCAAGTAAACTTAAGTCTAGCTGGATGGGCCAATTTGTTGTGATAAAAGTTTATCCTTATGGAGCAGTGGATATTAAAGAACCTATGTCTGAGAAAATATTTAAAGTTAATGACATAGACTAAAACCTTATTTTATAGGGGATCGGCATAAACTTAATGATGAAATGATGTTCAGTCAACCAGAATAAGCACTTTTTACGTCGGGCTGATGACGTAAAACCAAACGCTTTGTGGGAGACAACCCACAGTTATTAGACTGTTTTTATTTTGATTGTTGTTTTGTGCGTGATTAAGAAAACTAGTGTAGTATTTTTGAAACTACTATGTGTTAGTAACGATTTTAAGACTTTATTTAGTGACTAAGACATGTTAGAATGAGAATTTGGATGTCAAGTTGACTAGTGCAAAAATTTGTACTGACTCTTAAGCTCCAGATCCGGCGCTTAAGCGCGACAGTTTAAACACATGTGCAAAATTAATATTAAAAAAGGTTTAACTGCCAATTACTTTGTAAGAACATGCCAAGGCAGTTTCTAAACACTTCTAGGAGTTATTGGAAGGATTTAGGCCTATAAATAAAAGGGTTTTGTGGAGGAATTTCACCCCATATCATTTCTAGCACTAAAAGTCTAAGAGTAAGTGAGATTTAGATAAAATGTCTTCATGGGAGATGAATTTGAAGAAGAAGGAAGAAAACATGAGGAAGATGTTCATTAGTCAAAGTGCACAATAGCTGTATAATGGTTTCTTAGCCATTAGTATTGAAGGGATATCAGAGAAGATCAAAAAAATTGAGAATACTATGACGTTATTGGAGACCAAGGTACTTGATTTGCATGCACATCTAGAGCATATTGGATGGCAATTTAAGATGCAATTTAGCCACACAAGTTATATAGAGGAAGCGGGTAAGGCGATGTTCATAAAGCAGAAGTGGATTGAAGAAGATAGTATGAGAGCTCGTCACCACCGTCTGTTTTATCAACTTTATATTTCCGGAGAGACTAATGAAAGATAGGAATTTGTTCCTTCAAATGAAGAATGAAATTAAGTTTACTATTAGAATTTGTGTGTTTCAATTTTTTGTTTTCAAGTGGTTTAATGTTTAAGTCTACTTTTTAGTATTTATGACTTCTTATATGTGTTAGTAGTGAAATGATTGTTATGTATTTGTATTTAGAAAAATTTTCTCATCCAAGACTATTTGGAGTGAGAATTATGTGTTTGAAGGTATTTGTACTTGATTGTGAATTAATATAAGTTTGTTTGTGTGAAAATTTGTGTTATTTTTAGCCTCGAATTGAAATAGTTATTATGAAAAATTTTGAGAGAGAGGGGAGTTATAGGAAGTTTAAAATAGTCATTTAAGTGCTATGAGACAAATTAAGGGTGGTTTACTTAGATAAATTGTGCATTTTACTTTAATTTGAAAATTTTGAAAATCGTGCACTGGCGCCTAAGTGCTACATCTCGCGCTTAAGTGCGAGACAAGCCGAGAAGCAGGCGCCTAAGCACCATTTACCCTCGCTTAAGCGCCAGTTCTTAAGAATCAGTTCGTGAATGGTTAAAAGTGAAATTTCAACTCAAAAATCACCATTTTTAACACCACTGTCACCTTCAACCTCTCGAGTTCGCGATTTTTGAGAGCTAGGACACATCTAAAGTGATGATTTCTTGGTGGAATCAAGTGAAATTTGCTAGATCCAAGTTCCTTTAGGTAAGAGCTTTACGTCTATGCAAAAATTTTGGATTTTCACTACGTATTTTGAAAACATTTTGAGAAATTCAAAAACTCACTATTCATGGTGAAAACTGAGAAAAAGATCTATGAAAATTGCATGGGAAGTGTAGTTTATACATTGGAAGTATAGTTTAGTAATTTATACTTTATTTTTGAAGTTATTTTTAGAATTTATAATATTTATAGAATGACACCAAGAATGAAGAGGAGCAAAGGAAATAGCCCTTTCGATTTGAATAAATTTGTTAGTTTAAAGGTACATTGATGTGTTGCAATCACGGAAACTGATTCAGAGGTAGTGTTTTAGGAATCTAGGTGGAGATGTAGAGGATTGGATTGTTCATCGATAGTGGGAAGGATTCTGTTGTTTCTCTATTGTGGCGGTTATTTCTGTTGTTAGGGAGTTCTATACAAACCTCCCTGAGGCTGAAGACAATAGAGTCATGGTTCATGGAAAGTTGGTACTTTTTTCACCGGAGGTAATTAATTTGTTTTATCATTTGCCACCTAATATGTTATGTTTATATGCAAATTATAGTCTGACTGAAGTGGAGTTAGATGAAATTAACTCTTACTTGACTGTTGGAAGAGGACTTTGGAAGATCACTAATGAGAAGAGAGTCAACTTCCCAATTTCAAAGTTATGTGCACCTTCAAAGGCCTAACACTAATTTATTTCAGCTCGTCTGCTATCAACAAATCATCTCAGTGAAGTGACTAGAGAGAGAGAGTGATGTTAAATTATTGTATTCAGGAAGGAAAGCTCATCAACACAGGAGCTTCAGTTTATTAGACTATCATCAGTTTTGTAACTATCGTTACTACTACAGGTCTGGGATTTACTTCCTTGATTTTTTCTTTGTGTGAGCAGGCTGAAGTTAAATGTGATAGTTAGGAGGAAGTGTTGTTACCTCTAAAGCCCATCACTAAGTTGATGTGAAGACTTATTCTGAGCATTCTAGTTTTTGCTGGAGAGGAGGATTTTCTAGGGGTTATGGAATGGAGATGTCTGCTCCTTCTAAATCTAGACCATCTACCTCATGTGCTTCTACATCTAGAGGTGAGTCTACTGAGACCCAAGATGAACTATTGAAGAGGATGATGGATCATATTAATTTTACCATTGATAAAGTTCAGAATTTATAGGATTTTGCGGAGCATACTAATAGTTATAGTCGAAGAAAGAATGATTATGAAGAGAAATTCCACTCATCACTCGAGAACCTAATTAGGGGGGACGCAGGAGTGCAATTTCCTCTATATCCTTGAAATCCTGATTATGAGCCTGTAGAAAAGTGGTATAGCGGTGATTCAGAAGATGAGGAGTAGAATTGAGAGATTGTTCTATTTGTAATATGTGTTAGACTATGTGATTTGTACTTGGAGATTTGTGATGCATTGTTTAATTTTATCTTGTGGACTATGTGGTGTGGTACTACTACATTTGCATCTTTGTGATGATATGTACCATGCATTATGTTTTGGACTTTTGTATTTATTTGTTATTGTGATGTTTGTGTTAGTTAGTAGTTTGTTTTAAAATTCTAGGGTCATAACTGTTGTGATATTTGTGATTTAGTTAGTTTAGAACTTAGCTTATTTCTATGTCTTTTGAAAAGATGAAAATCTTAGTAACTTAGGTCTTAAATATTAAATTTCAGAAACTGCTACCCTGTATTTTTCTCTTATCATGTTTGTGAGTTTGTTTTTATACTGAGATTGTGAAGTCAAGTTAGTGTGTTAGTTTGCTTTTATGTTTATACCCACTGTTTAGAAGTCTATTGAATCTGTACATGCTGAATTGAAATGAAAATAATAGAAAATTTGATCAAAATTAATTTTACTCCTGTTTTTAGTTTTAAACTTGTATCATTAGGGGATAAAAATTACTCTTAATTTTCATTCCTGCTTATATATATTTGATGTTAAACTGTTTAATCTGTTAAAAATTTAAGTTTGGGGGGATGAAAAATATTTTCAAAACTTTAATTTTATTTGTTCTCAACTGAACTACAAGTGAATTTGATTTGAAAGAAAAAATGATCATGTATATGAAGTTATAATAGGGAAGTAAAAATTTGACTTTAGAAATGAGGAAGAGAATTTAGTTGAAATTTTGAGTAATGTAGAAAAAGTTTAAGTTAAAATTTTTAGTGTAGAAAATGATTAAACATCTTTAGTAAGAAATATTGTATTTTTGAAAATTTTAGAAATTTAGACTTTTATTTTTAATACTTAAATTTATTTTATTAAAAATAATTTTCAAAGCTATTAATATATTTATATGTTAAATTTTTGTATCATGACTTTGCTTTAGGAAAGGAAAAGTAGAGTTCAAAATGATCAAAGGCTTATCCAGATATAATAATCCTTGTCTAAAGAAAAAGAAAAAGAAAAGAAAAAAGAAGAAGAAGAAGAAAAAGTGAGGGAGGAGAAGCTTGAGTATTAGTGCCTAATCAAAAATATGTTCTACATTTGATCTTTTTATTGTATAAGACTTGAGAAAATCTTAAGATTATAGATATAATATAGTAAGTAAAATTATTCTTAATATATTTTTTTAAGTGGAAATAATAAAAGAACTAAATTCTAAATTTGGAAGACTTACAATATTTTTGAATTAGATAGGAACTAATATTTTCATCTTTCTTAATATAAAAAATTTCTAAACTTTAAGTTGCTCTCATTTACTGAATATTTTTTTCTAAATTGGACTATTATATTTCTAAATTTAAATTTTAGTAACTCCTAAAGAAACTCATATACATTATTTAGTTTTTAAAGATTGAAGTGTCACTTGAGGACAGGTAACATTTTAAGTTTGGGCGATTTTGATACGCCTAAAATATATAGTATATTTAAACACATTTTTATACCTATTTCTGAGATATTGTGCTTTAATGGCAGGTATTTTTATGTTTTTCTTTCAAGTACAGGTAAAAAAGATCAAATTTGGAGAAAATAAGGGAAAAATGTTCAAAAGTGTTTTGGTGCCTAAGAGCCAGATCAGGTGCTTACGCGCCAGTTAAATAGAAAAGGCCACGCCTAAGTGCCCAAGGCCCTGCGCTTAAGCGTCAGTGGTAGTTACTACATAAGTAAATTCATTTTTTACAAATTTTGAAGAGGTTTTTGAGGCACCTATTGGCTTAATAGGTGGTTACAACCACCATGAACGAAAATTATTGCAAAAGAATGCATCTCTTAGGGAAATACATCAAATCAAGACACAATTTGAAGAGATACCAAGGAACCTTTTGGAGAATTATAAAAGAAGGAAGATTGAGACTTTGAAAGGGTTCTTGAAAGTACTGGGAAAGTTTTGAAAGTTCTAAAATTGGGGAGTTTGTTGGAGAGATTTTCAGGCACCGCATATTTATCCTTTTTATTTTAGTTCTATATTAAGAGTGTTGTAAAAGAGAAGAGATTCAAAGGAACTTCAAGAGTTTTGTGGAGGACTTGAGATAAGTTTTTATCTTTTATTTTAGACAACCTTTAGTTTTAATTGAGACTTGTCGTTGGTTTAAACATGATTTCTACTTTTAAACTAAAGTGTTTTTTTGTTTTCTCCATGGATTCTAAGTAGTTTTCCTTATCTTTCTTCTTAAAAAGATAGGTAACTAAGTGGAGGATGGAAGCTATGGAGAGTATTGATCTTTAATTTTGGAAGAAGTTGTGATGATTTGGCCAATCTAGATGTTGTATAAACCGAGCTAGTATTGATCTTTAAATCCAAGCACTTTATTTACTCCTTGATTTGGCCAATCTAGATGTTAAATTTTTTTGTGAGAACATGTGAGAATTGAGCTAGCATTGTCTCAATCAACAATTGGATAGAATCACATGAGGTTGTATGAATGAAAATGTAGTTCAAATGATTGAGTGCAAATAAATAGGGAAATATTAATTTAAGGGTGTAGAGTTAGAGGACTTTAAAGTGACAGGTTAAAGCCCCCAACTTGGTTTATTGTTTTAGGTTCTGATATGAGATTTTAAACCCCAGGTGGAGGGAATCGAGGGAACTCTAAAGTGAGAACTAGTATCTTGCTTGCCTGGCTGGTCTTCAGAACTATTCAAACTATAAATTAACCAATGTTCTTTATAGCATCTCAAGTAAGGGTGAAGAATATTATTGCTCATATTTGGTACAACACAGTATGCATACTTCCACAACAGAATTCCTACACTTATTACTAATTCATGATAAAGAGAAAGATATTTTCATATTTAGTGCTTTTCTTCTAAAAAATTCAAGTTATCTTTTTAAGTTTGTTCTGTTTTTGTCAAAATATTAAAATTACCAAAAATATGTAAACTTTCTTTAATGTGAAAACATCATTATTTTAAATAATTGTCTTTTTAAAAATAGGAAGTTTTCCAAAAAATGCATATTGCATATCTTCTCTGTGGGTTCGATATTCAGGTCTTAATCAAAAAGTTGTATATTACTTGAGAACGATATATATAATTTCATAGTATCCCAATATATATAAATTAAAAGTGAAATTCTTATTTTTCTTTAAGATCAAGCTTTTGGTTTTGTTGTGAAATAATGAAATATAAGTGAAAAATATAACCAGAATTATTGCTATACTGTTGCATAAAAGCAGTTTCGGGATCAGTGCCCCTAAGGCAAGTATAGGTCATTTAAAGATTGTTGTGCCCACTAATAAGGTCAGGCATTGTAATGTTTAAAGATGTTAATCACCAATAATGTTATATTCTATATTTGATTAACTAACTGAGTTTAGACATCGACCCTAGATCACTACTAAGCCTTTAATAATAATAAAAGGCAAAATGGTGATTATCAAGATTTTGGTTTAAGTGATATGTATTCTTATTGAAAGATCATGTCATCATCAATCTTAGGCTCATGAAAAGCAAATTATCATCTTTCTAGCTTAAGCCCATAACTTAAGAATCATTTGATCTTAATTGACTTTCAAGTCACGAGGATTGAGAGATTATGATTTTGTTGATGTTGTACAAGAATGATGAGTGAATTTCTACCTTTTAATCTCATTGTATTTCAATCATCAAAACATGTTTATTAGGATAACAATTATCAATTTTCCCTTGGTTAATCCTAAATTTTGTTTAAGGTACCAAATTCTAAAATTATCACTTTGCCCTTGGGTCATTTCACCTCATAACTCATTAAACACAACTCAAAAAAAATTGAGGGTTTAGTTTGTCATATCCATGAGGTAATTATAATGTTAGAGGAGAATTTGTGGACTCCCTAAAATTTAATTTAATTTAAATATTTATTTAAATTTAGAAAATAGGAGTTTTAGAAATTAGTTTATTTGGCATTCCAAGATGAAGTTTTAGTTTATGAGAAAATTATTAGAGGTTTCCGTAGGTCAGAGAAATATGTAGATAAAATTTCATGATTTTTTGGAATTAATTTTTTTATTAATATTTAATTATTAACCAGTTTCCATGATTTAATTAGGTAGAAAATAATATTTTACATATCAAAATAATTTTTATATTTTATTGGACTCCCCTGAGTTCTGAAAAATTAGACAATCAAATGTGTATTTTTATGATTTTTTATTTTAATCATTATAATTATTTTAATGGGAAAAATAAGGAAGATTCATTTTTAAGCTTATAAAATTTTTTTATATTTATGAAAATTGGGAAAAATACTTCAATAAGACCCAAGTGATCAGAGAAACATTAGGCACACTTTTTAAATATTTTGATTTCTGGAGATTTTTAATTATTTTTAATTTTTTTCAAAGTCAAAAAAAGGCTTACAAATTAAGTATTTTCTAAAAAGAAATTTTTATTTTTCTCAAATGCTTCTGATCACAAAGAACTTAGAAAACTACTTTTTAGAATTTTATGAAGTGCATTTAATTTAATATAATTATTTTTGTAAAAAAATAAAAGGTTCCTTAGAAAATCTACTTTATTTTTTAAACTTAATCAAATAAATTTCAAATTTTTATAGTGTATAAACATGATTTTTATGAACAATATGGGATATATTTTTTCAATTTCTTATATGTATATAATCAACAAAAATTAATTCAGTATTTTTACATTTAATTAAATATAGAAATTTACAAGATAATTCAAGGCATCATGATATTTTTCCTAGACTTCTCTTACTATAGGAAACCTACTAAAATTATTCCCATAACTTTTCAAATGACATTTTAATTTATATAATTAAAATAGCTAAAATAGCCTCCCTAGCTTGAAATTAGGACAAAAAGCATAGAGATGCCCTCCGACTTTGGAAAAGCTGGAGAACTTCTCCTCTATGATGAGAAACTAACATTAAAAATTTCAAGCCATGGTGAACATTGTGTGATTATAACAAATTAAAATACTTTAGAGGGTATTTAATTCATTAAAAATCAAGGAATAAGAAAATAATTTTTTACTTTTAGTCCACATTGTTCTTCTCTAACACTGCCGTTGCCGGTCCCAAGCCCGAATGCAGAAAGTGGAGGGTTGCGTTAGGTAGTCGACAACCAGCGTAAAACTTATCAAAAAAATCATAACATGAATCCTTTTGATCATTGTGTAAGTGCTAGGGCGTCCCTTAGAAGTGACGCGCTGTATAGCCTGTATACAGTGAAAAGTGTGCAAGGGCCGCTATACCGGCGCCCGGGTGTAGTGTTAAATAAGCAAGGGTTCCCACATTACGGACAAATGCTGGTAAAGAAGTTAGTCCATGAAACTAATGAAACTAATATTAGGATAGGTTCTTGGAATATAGGCACTCTCAATGGTAAATTAATGGAATTAGTTGATATTATGATTCATAGGAAAATTAATATCTTATGTATTCAAGAAACTATGTGGGTTGGAGAAAATACTAAGGAGATTGATAATTTAGGTTTTAAACTTTTGGTATTCTGGTAAGAGTCGCACTAGAAATGGTGTAGGTGTAATTATAGATAAGAGTTTGAAAGATAATGTTGTAAATATTAATAGAGTTGGT
>NEWO01000317.1:482793-495939 GCA_003013225.1 Phalaenopsis aphrodite
GTAACTAGCTAAAGTATGGTCACTTTTGGGCTCATGAAGGCCATGGGGTTGTTAATAGTAGTTAACTCCCAAGGGTCAGTGATGATGAATAAGACATTTGAGTTTAGTCCAAGAAGAAGGTGAAATCTCTTAAATCAAGGGACCAATTGTAGATAGCTCATCTTAGCTGGTTTAGGTGGGTTTAACCTGGTCCATAAGGTGTACTTGGTGGCTATAGCGCCAACAACTTAGTGTCTTAGGCATGGCTAAGTCAATTTTGATGCATGGGTTCATTTTTGTCAAAATGGATAGAAGTTGGGTTTGGGTTAGGCTAGCCATGATAATGTGCTCAATTGATTGATAAAATTTCTGTAGATGACTATTATAAGAGGTTTGGAAAGGATTTGGAGTGATTTTGAATTTATTTGGAGGTTCAATTAGAGGAATTTTGGACATTTGGTTAATTTATGGGTGATGGGTTAGACTTAAGTCTTGATTGTGCTATGTTTGGGTTACGTCCAAATTAATGATTTAAAATGATCTATATGAATGTCATGAAGAGTTTTCAACATCAATTGGCTACCAAATTTTGGGTTAGGGCATTCAAATTGGTGGAATTTGGAAACATAGGCAAGTTGGGGTAAATTTGGGGATTTTCAACTTGGGTTGAAATTGAGTGAAATTGAGGCTTTACCAAGGCCAATTGAGGATCCAATTTGATGTGTAAGATTTTTATGAAGAGTTCAGGATTCAAATTGCTGCAAATTGAGTAGGCTATGGGGCTCGATTGGGTGAGATTACGTCATGGAGCTAAAAATGGGGGTTTTGGCTTGGATCAAAATTGAAATAAAAGAATTAGCCAATTTGGCTTGGATTTGGTTTGAATTGATCATATGAATGATTAATTTGAGTTTAGAATTAAAATTGAGGGGAATTGAGGACAAACTGATGGACATTTGGGATGAATTTTGGGAAATTGGGCCTTTAAAGGCAATTTGTGGGTTTTGATGAAAATGGTCAAATTGACCAAATTGGGTTCAATTGAAGTGTCCAAATTGGTTTTGGAGACATTTTAAGTTATTTGGATATTTTGGGAAAGTTGGGGTGCCAAGGGTATTTTTTTAATTTAGGCATATTTGGGGGTATTGGCAATTTTGGGTGGCTTTGGACAGTTTGGGTATTTTGGTGAATTTAAGGGCAAAAGGCCATGATGGATTTTTTCGGTAGAATTGGGGTGCCAACCACCATGCATGAGCAATGGACCAATGAAATCCCTATTTGGGTCCTCTATGTGTTGGTCCTAATTAAACCCTAGCCTAGGGCCAGTGGGTCTAGGGGACCATCTACATCAGTTTCCTAAAAGATCAAGGGTTCAAAGTAACCAATTTAGGTTAAGGGCTGCAAGTGAATATAGGTGGTAGTGAGTGCAAGAGAGTGAACTAGCTCCAGAACAACACCAGGGTCAACCATAAAGTCAAACAATCCTACTGGGACTATCTTTGAGATCCTTCATACTGACCCCACCTACTAAGTGCTAGAGGTTAGGACCAATATGTGGAACTTCAAATTGATCAAAAAGGAATTTAGAGTTTAATATGGTGAGGGTTCATTTTCTAGTCCTCTAGGAATAGTCAACAGGAAAGTCCTATGGATAGACCCTAGGCTACTAAAGAAGAAAACTAAACCTCAAACAAAAGTGAGGTCAACAGGGGTGTTTTAGTAAATTGGGTAGATTTGGAAACAAAAGGCCAAATTTGGTATTTTGGTGAAAGTTAGGGGCCAACCACCCTATTTGAGCCATTTAAGATTTGTGAGTAGAATGTGAGTGTAAGTGAGTTGAAGTGGGTGAACTAGCTCTAGACCAACACTCAGGATCAACCCTAAGGCTAAGCAGTCTTAGAGGGATGCCCCTTGAACTCCCCCATATTGTCCCCACCTACTAAGTGATAGAGGTTAGGACCAACATGTTGAACTTCACGTTGAGCAAAGGAAGGTTTAGAATTTCTAATGGTGAGTTTTTCCTTTCTAGTTTTGTAGGAATAGTCAATAAGAAAGCCCTATGGCTAGATCCTATGCTATCAAAGAGGGAACTTGACCTTAACCAAAAGTGAGGTCAACAAATGGACACCCAATAGGTGTGGAGTGTTTGACAAGCACACCGCATATATTGGCGTTAACCGGCGAGATGAACAAAACCAACACAGACTTCTAAGAATTTAGTGAGAGTGGTTCATGCTGGCGAGTAATGAATACTCTCACTGGGAAATCGAAAGGAGATTTTGGAGAAAATCGTCAGGTAAACTCGCAGTCCCCGACAAAGACTCGATTCGAATTGAATATATCAAAGAAAGTTTGGATTTTAATTTAAAATTTCAAAGAGATGAAACTATTCTCCAGGAAACCAGGTTGAGTGGAAAACAAAAGCCCAGAAAAGGGAATAGGGCTTCAAAGCCTATTCCGAATGTGAGGATGGGAATATGACATCTAAAACTAACCCAAAAGTGTAGATGAGACTAGGACATTAATACACCTAAAATATATAGTGTTTCTAGACGAAGTTTTATACCTATTTTTGAGATATTGCACTTTAATAGAAAGTTTTTGTGTGTTTTTCTTTCAGGTATAGGTAAAAATGTTAAAAATGCTTAAAAGAGTGAAAAGGGATCAAATTTAGAGCAAATATGAAAAATTGGGCAAGAGTATTTTGGCGCCTAAGCGCTAGATCCTACTCTTAAGCGCTGGTTAAACAGAGAAAGCCCCACACTTAAGCGCCAGTGAAAGTTATTGGATGAGTAAATTTAGTTTTTTCAAAATTTGAAGAGGTTTTCGAGGCACTCGTTGGCTTAATAGGTGGTTACAACCACCATGGATGAAATTTTTTTCGAAAGGAGACATCTCTTGGAGAAATACATCGAATCAAAACATATTTTGAAGAGATACCAAGACACCTTTTGGAGATTTGTAAAAGAATGAAGATTGAGTCTTTGAAAGTCTTCTTGAAAAGAAAAAGTTTTGAAAGTTCTTGAATTGGGGAGTTAGTTCAGAGAAATTTTCAGGCACCACATATTTATTTTATCCTTTATAATTTAGCTTTTATATTGAGAGTGTTGTAAAAGATAAGAGATTCAAAGGAACTTCAAGAGTTTAGTGGAGGACTTGAGATAAGTTTTTATCTTTTGTTTTAGACTACTTTTGGTTTTAATTGAGAATTGTTGTTGGTTTAACAAGGATTTCTGCTTTTAAACTAAAGTGTGGTTTTGTTTTCTCCATGAATTCTATGTAGTTTTTTTTAACTTTCTTCTTAAAATGATAAGTAGTTAACTGTTGGATTAAAGTTGTGGAGAGTTTTGAACTTCATGTTGGAAGAAGTTGTGATTATTTAAATCAATGCACTTCATTTACTTCTTGATTTGACCAATCCAGTTGTTAAAATTTATTTTGAGAACATGTAAGAACCGGGCTGGTATTATCTTAGTCAACAATTGGAAAGAATCACATGAGGTTGTATGAATAAGAATGCAGTTCATATGATTGTGTGCAAATAAATAGGGAAATATTCATTGAAGGGTGTAGAGTTAGAAAACTTTAAAGTGACAGGTTAAGGCCCCGAACTTGGTTTATTATTTTAGGTTATGATATGAGTATGTTAGCCCCTAGGTGGGGGGAATCAAAGGAACTCTAGGGTGAGAGCTAGTATCTTCCCTGCCTAGCCGATCTTCAAAACTATTCAAAGTTTAATTTAGCAAAAGTTCTTTATAACATCTCTAGTAAGGGTAAAGAATATTATCGCTCCTATTTGGCACAACACAATTTGCATGCTTCCACAACAGAATTCCTATTACTTAATTATTGATTCATGATAAGAAGAAAGATATTTTTCATCTTTAGTGTGCTTCTTCTGCAAATACTCTAGTTATTATTTTTAATTTTTGTTGTTCTATCAAAATATTCAAAATACCAAAAATGATAGAATTTTCATTATTGCAAGAATCATCTTTAGTTTAAATAATTATCTTTTTAAAAATAGAAAGTTTCTAAAAGTGATTATTGCATAATCTCCTTGTGAGTTCGATATTCAGGTCTTAATAAAAAATTCTTATATTACTATTTAACAATAGGTATACTTGCGTAGTATACCAATATATATAAATTAAAGGTTAAATTCTTATTTTTCTTCACAATCAAGTTTTTGATTTTGTTGCAAAATAAGAAAATATAAGTGAAAAATATTATCAAAATTATTGTTATACTTTTGTGCATAAGCAGGAAGTCAATATCATGTTTTGGGCATCATTGCCGGGGAGAAATTAACTTTAAAGTAAATTTCCATTTTTAGGAAGTTTTATTTAAACCTTAAAAGTTATTGTATCTCATTTTGAGTGTGTTTATTTTTTTTATTATATGTTAGTGTATACGTAGTTCATGTTCTGAAGGACTAGTGCCCTACGATTCTGAATTAGAGAGAATTATTAGAAAAATCAGAAAAACCAAAAAAAATTTAAAATATTGAAAAATCTAAAAATATTACTGAAATGACAGACCAGAACTATCAAAATGCTGAAATTCATAAAGAGTTTAGACTATTAAGAGATTATGTCAACCTTACTGTAGATGAACTTCATTGTAGTGTTCAAAAACCTACTATAGTGGCTAATTCCTTTGAGCTTAAGCCTGTTATTATCTAAATGGCATCAAATAATTAGTTTGGGGGATAACTAATTGAAGATCCAAATTTACATCTTGTTAATTTTCTAGAATTGTGGTGTATCTGATGGTGTCATAAGACTTAGGTTTTTTCTTTTCTCACTGTGTGATAAAGCTAAGATGTAGTTGAATTCATTAGCACTTGGATGTATCAGAACTTGGGGTGATTTAGCACAAAAATTTCTTGCTAAATATTTTTCACTATTAAAAGCTGTGAAGCTTAGAAATGATATTACATCTTTTAATCAGTTTTAAGGGGAATCTATTTATGAAGCATGGAAACGATTTAAAGAACTCTTAAGAAAGTGTCCACACCATTCTACACCAGATTGGTTAATGATTCAAACGTTTTATAATGGATTAGTTGGATCTCTTAGATCGATTATCAATGTCGCTACAGGTGGTTCGTTGATGTCAAAACCATTTCTTGTTGCTTATGCTTTAATTAAAGAAATGGCTACCAATAATTTTCAATGGCCTTCTCAGAGGGTGAATCCTTAGAAAGTAGCCAATATTCATGAAACTGATGCATTTATCATCTTAGCAAATCAATTTGCTGCAATTTCAAGGAAGTTAGACCAATTTGGAATGAATTTTTCTCAACAAATTTCAATGATTGAAGAGAATTCATTAGGCCAAATGGTAGATTCTCAAGCATCATTAGAAACTTTGAATGTCATAAATAATAAAAGGAATAACCCATATTCAAATTATTATAACACAGGTTGGAAGAACTATCTCAATTTTAACTGAAATAATAATTTAAATGGTAATAATCAGCAACGGGGAAACAACCAATTAAACTCATTGGGAAACTGGAACAACCAAGGGAATAATAATTATAGATCTACTTATCCTCCAGGCTTCAACGGCAATACACAATTTAGAGAGAACAAGTTATCTATCGAAAAAGTGGTGTTACAAATGGGAAATCAATTACAAATCCAAGGAGCTACAATTAGAAATATTGAGAATCAACTTGGGAAATTATAAATTCATTAAGTAATAAATCCCAAGGAACACATCACAATAATACTGAATCAAATCTAAAAGACCGGTATAAAGAGCATGTAAAAGTCGATCAACTTAGAAGCAGAATAAAGTCAGAAGGTAGGGTTCAAAAAGAATTGAAGTAGAGAGAGAAGAAATTGAAAAATCAAATGAGGACGCTCCAAAAGATTCTAAAAGACAGATTTCTCTGCTAAAAATTTATTTGGAAAAACCACCACCTCCATTTCCTCAGAGACTTTATTAGAAGAAGTTGGATAAGTAATTTTCAAAATTTTTGGAAATATTTAAGAAGCTTACAATTAATTTTTCATTTGCCGAAGCCTTAGAACAAATGCCGAGCTTTGTAAAGTTTATGAAGGATATTCTCAACAGAAAAAGAAAGTTTGAAACTAATAAGACTATTGCACTTAGTGAGGAGTGTAGTGTGACAATTCAGAAGAAGCTTCCTGAAAAGCATAAAGATCTTGTTAGCTTTACAATTCCATGTGTAATACGAGATAGAATTTATGGGAAAGCTTTATGTGATTTAGGTGCAACAATTAACCTTGTGCCATTATCAATATGTAAAAGATCAGGATTAGGAGAAATAACCCCTACTACTCTAACTCTGCAGTTAGCAGATCGTTTGATAACATACCTTAAAGGAGTTACAGAAGATGTCCTAGGGAAAGTGGATCAATTTATCTTTCCTATTGATTTCATTGTGCTAGATATGGAGGAAGATAAAGAGATACCTATGAATTTTTGGAGACCTTTTTAGCCATAGGAGGAGCATTGATAGATGTGCAAAAAGGGTAATTAATAATGCACGTCAATGATCAAACTATTACTTCTAACATTTCCAGATCAATAAAATACCCTGCAAAAGGAAAAGATGATGAATGTTTAAGAATGGATGTTGTAAGATATCTAAGTGAATGTCATTTCAAAATGACTTATGAAGAAAAATTTGAAGTACATGATTTTGAACATGAGCAAGAAGAGGAATTCAATCAATGTGAAGATCTTTCAAGGAAGATTCAAACTATGTTTGAGAAAGTTTTGAAGTTTTGGACATGAAACACAAAGGTAAATCATTTTAGCCATCTATTAAAAAATCTCCAAAACTTGAGTTGAAGTTACTTCCTGATCAATTAAAATATGCATTTTAAGGAGATTATTCTAATTTATCAACTATAATTTTCTCAAAATTAACAATGGAAGAAGAAGAAAGATTGATGAAAATTCTAAAAAATTTTAAGAAAACATTTTGATGGACAATTGCTGATATTAAATGAATCAATCCTTCAATTTGTATGCATATAATTCATTTGGAAGAGAACTGCAAACCAGGGCTGATCCTCAAAGGAAACTGAATCATATTAAGAAAGAAGTTGTAAAGAAAGAAACTTTAAAATGGTTAGATGCTGAAATTATCTATCATATTTTAGATAGTGCATGGGTTAGTCCAATTCACTGCCTTCCTAAGAAAGGAGGAGTAACTTTAACTTTGAATGAACATAATAAGTTAATACCCACTAGACAAGTTACACGGTGGTGAATATGCATTTATTATAGATAATTAAATCTTGCCACTAGGAAAGATGATTTTCAATTACCCTTTCTAGACCAAATACTGGATCGACTAGCTGGGCTTAAACACTTGTTTTTCTGATGGATATACTAGTCATCACCAAATTTAAATATCTCTTGAGGATCAGGAGAAAACAACTTTTACCTGTTGTTATGGTACTTTTGCTTTTAAAAGAATGTCCTTTTGTTTATGTAATGCCCCTGCTACATTTCAAGTATGCATGATGGAAATTTTTTGTGATTTAATTGAAAAAGGGTTTAAAGTATTCATGGATGACTTTTTTGTGTTTGGAACTTCATTTGACTCATGTTTAGAACATTTATCCAAAGTTCTTAAGTGCTGTAAAGAAACAAATTTAGTCCTTAATTGAGAAATATGTTAATTTATGGTAGTACGAGGAATTGTATTAGGTCATCAAATATCAGAAAATGGAATGGAAGTAGACCCTGCTAAAAATCAAGTGATCACTATTTTACCTTATCCAATAAATGTAAAGGAAATTATGAGTTTTTTAGGACATGCTAGATTTTATAAGAGATATATTAAAGACTTTTGAAATATTTCTAAGCCTTTATGCCATTTACTAGAGAAAGATGCAATTTTCAATTTTGATGAGGAATGCGTAGAAGCTTCTAAGTTATTAAAAGAAAAATTAATCACTGCACCAATTATAGTTTTATTAGACTAGGAAAAACCTTTTGAATTTATGTGTGATGCTAGTGATTATGCTATTGGAGCTGTTTTAGGACTAAGATATGATAAAATTTTCAAAGTTATTTACTATGCTAGTAAAACTCTTAATGAAACAAAAATTAATTAAACAACTTCTGAAAAAGAGTTATTAACAATAGTATTTGCTTTTGATAAATTTAGATCGTATTTGATTGGAACTCATTGTGTAGTGCATACATATCATTCTGCTATTAAGTATTTAATCAAAAAGAAGGATGCTAAACCTAGAATTATAAGATGGATTCTTCTTTTGCAAGAATTTGATTTTGAAATAGTAGATCGGAAGGGGATTGAAAATCAAATTGTTGATCATTTTTCCAGGCTTGAGATAGAAAAACTACTCTGTTTTGAAAAAAAATTAATGAACATTTTCTAGATGAAAAATTGTTCACTATTAATGAGTGGTGTGCTCCGTGGTATGTCGGCATTGTAAACTTTATTATCAGTGATATTATACCCTATGGAATTACATACCAATAGAAGAGGAAACTTATTACTGAAGCTAACACTTATTTTTGGGATGACCCATTTTTATATAAACGAGGAATGAATCTGATTATTCAAAGATGTGTTCCGTTAGAAGAAACTTATCTAAAAATGTCATAATTATGATTTTGGAGGACATTTTGGTGTAGATAAAACAACATAAAAAGTTTTACAATTTGAATTCTTTTGGCCAACAATTTTTAAGGATGTTAATGCATTTATCAAAATACGTGATCTATGTCAAAGAGTAGGGAATATTTCAAGAAGACATGAGATGCCCCTCAATTATATGCTAGAAATTAAAATATTTGATGTCTGGTGTTTAGATTTCATGGGATCATTTATACCATCTTACAAAAATTTATATATTCCGTTAACAGTGGACTATGTATCTAAATGGATAGAAGTTGTTGCTTTACCCTAATGTGATGCTCAAATTGTTTCAAAATTTTTCAAAACGAACATATTTTGTAGATTTGGGTTGCTGAGAGTTATCATTACTGATGGGGAAGTCATTTCTGAAATGTCATAATTGAAAAAATATTAAAGAAATATCTCATAAATCATAGGATTGCTATTGCTTATCATCCTCATAAAAGTAGTTTGACTAAATTATCCAATCGATAAATTAACAGAATTATTGAAAAATTTGTGAATCCAACAAAAATGGATTGGTCAGTCAAACTTGACTATACTTTGTGAGCTTATAGGGCTGCATACAGAACTTTTATAGAAATGTCCCCATATAGGCTAATATTTAAGAAAACTTGTCACTTACAAGTAGAACTTGAGCATAAACCATAATGGGCTATTAAAGAGTTGAATTATAATTTAAAAGATGCTGGTAAGAAAAAATTATTACAATTAAATGAGTTTGAAGGGATAAGGAATGAATCTTATGAGAGTGCTAAAATTTACAAAGAAAAGATGAAGAAGTGGCATGATCGAAAGATTCTTACTAAAAATTTTCAGCGAGGGTAACAAGTTTTGCTATATAATTCAAGGTTAAAATTATTTCCAGGCAAACTTAATTCGAGGTGGATGGGCCCATTTATTGTGATAAAAGTTTATCATTATGGAGTAGTGGATATTAAAGATCCTAAGTCTGAGAAAATATTTAAAGTTAACGGGCATAGACTGAAAACTTATTTTATAGGGGATCAACATAAGTTTATTGATGGAAGGATGTTGGGTCAACCAGAATAAGCACTCGTTACGTTGAGCTGACGACATAAAACTAAGCGCTTCATGGAGGCAACCCATAATTATCAGAGTATTTTTCTTTTGATTGCTATTTTATTTTTGATTAAGAAAATTGGGGCAGTATGTTTGAGACTATTATCTGTTAGTACTGATTTAAAGATTTTAGTTAGTGACTTAGACATGCTAGAATAAGAATTTGGATGTTAAGTTGACTAGTGCAAAAATGTGCACCGACGCTTAAGCGAGGTAGTTTTAACACTTGTGAAAAATTCATATTCTAGAAGAGAAAATCGCCAGTTAGTTTACAAAAACATGCCAAGGTAGTTCCTAGACGTGCCTACGAGTTATTAGAAGGATTTAGGCCTATAAATGAAGGGTTTTGTGAAGCAATTTTACTCTAGATAATCTCTAGCCCTAAAGTCTAAGAGAGAGATTTTGAGATGATGTCTTCATAGGAGATGGATTTGAAGAAGAAGGAAGAGACCAAGAGGAAGAAATTCATTAGTAAAGGTGCACAAGAGATGTATAAAGATTTCTTAGCTGTTAGTTTTGAAGGGAGATCAGAGAAGATCAACAAATCTGAGAATACCATGACTTTGCTGGAGACTAAGGTATGGGAGATTCTTGCACATCGTTTGCATATTGGATGGTAATTGAAAATGCAGTTTAGTCACATTACTTATATAGAGAAAGTGGATAAAGAGATGTTTCTTAAGCAAAAGTGGATTAAAGAAGATTGAATCAGAGCATGTCACCACCGTCCATTTTATCAACTTTATATTCTAATCGCCCCAAGAAAGACTAATGAAAGACCTGAGTTTGTCCCATCAAATGAAGAGTGGACACAAAGTCCTCAGCATAACTTTGAAGTTGGAAAATTTACTCTCCTTTCATTAGTGATCTTCGAAAGTCCTCTTCGAACAGTCACATAAGAAATAACCTCATCTAGCTCCGCCTTAGTCAGACTATAATTTGCATAAAAACATAAGGTTTCAGGTGGTAGATGATAAAACAAGTTGATTACCTCCAATGAAAAAGATCACAATGACTCCAAACAAATAAACTCAAACATAGAACTTAAGTCCACTCTTCATTTGATGGGACAAACTCAGGTTTTTCATTAGTCTCTCTTAGGGCAATTGGAATATAAAGTTGATAAAATGGACGGTGGCGACGTGCTCTCATACAATCTTCTTTAATCAACTTTTGCTTAAGAAACATCTCCTTATCCACTTTCTCTATATAACTAGTGTGGCTAAAATGCATTTTTAATTGTCATCCAATATGCTCAAGATGTGCATGAATCTCTAATACCTTAGTCTCCAGCAAAGACATGGTATTCTCAATTTTGTTGATCTTCCTTGATCTCTCTTCAAAACTAACGACTAAGAAACCTTTATACATCTCTTGTGCACTTTGACTAATGAATTTCTTCCTCTCGATCTCTTCCTTCTTCCTCAAATCCATCTCCTATGAAGACATCATCTCAAAATCTCTCTCTCTTAGACTTTAGGGCTAGAGATGATCTGGAGTGAAATTCTTTCACAAAACCACCCTTCTATTTATAGACCTAAATCCTTCCAATAACTCCTAGGCACGTCTAGGAACTACCTTGGCATGTTTTTGCGAACTAATTGGAGATTTTCTTATATAAAATCTAAATTTTGCACATGTGTTAAAACTTCCTCGCTTAAGCGTCAGTGCACATTTTTGCACTAGTTAACTTAACGTCCAAATTCTTACGCTAACATGTCTAAGTCACTAAATAAAATCTTTAGATCAGTACTAACACATAGTCTCAAACATACTACCCCAATTTTCTTAATCACACATAAAATAACAATCAAAACAAAAACACTCAGATGATTATGTGTTGCCTCCCACAAAGTGCTTGGTTTTACATCGTCAGCCCAACGTAACCAATGCTTATTCTGGTTGACCCAACATCCTTCCATCAATAAACTTATGTTGATTCCCTATAAAATAAGGTTTCAGTCTATGTTCATTAACTTTAAATATTTTCTCAGACTTAGGATCTTTAATATCCACTTCTCCATAATGATAAACTTTTAACACAATAAATGGGCCCATCCACCTCGACTAAAGTTTGCCTCGAAATAATCTTAACTTTGATTTATATAGCAAAACTTGTTACCCTGGATGAAAATTTTTAGTAAGAAGTTTTTGACCATGCCACATCTTCATCTTTTCTTTGAAAATTTTAACACTCTCATAAGATTCATTCCTTATCCCTTCAATCTCATTTAATTATTCAAATCTTTTCTTATCAACATCTTTCAAATTATAATTGAATTCTTTAATCGTCCAATATGCTTTATGCTCCACTTCTACTGGTAAGTGACAAGTCTTTCCAAAAATTAGTCTGTAAGGAGTCATTCCAATAGGAGTTTGATAAGGAGTCCTGTAAGCCCCATAATGCGGTATCCAGTCTAGTGGACCAATCTATTCTACTAGAGTTTACAGTCTTTTCAAGTGTTTATTTAATCTCTCTATTAGAAACTTTAGCTAACCCACTGGTTTGAGGATAATAAGCCGTAAGATTATATGAATAATATTAAATTTTTCTGCCAATCTCTGAATATATTTATTTCTAAAATGGGATCCTCCGTCAGTGATAATCATTTTAGGCATTCCGTATCTAGTGAAAATATTTTTCATTAAAAATCTTGAAACACTTTTAGTGTCATAATGAGGTAAAGCTTGTGCTTCAATCCACTTAGAAATATAGTCCACTGCAATTAATATATATATATATATAAGTTTTCAGATGAAGGAATAAATGGTCCCATAAAATCTAATCCCCAAACGTCAAAGTTCTCAACTTCTAACATGAAATTTAGAGGCATTTCGTTTCTTCTAAATGTATTGCCTACTCGTTGACATTGATCACAAGCTTTATGTATCTATAAACATCTCTAAAGATAGTATGCCAATAAAATCCGGATTGTAAAATTCTATAAGCACTTTTATCAATCCTAAAATGTCCTCCAAATTCAGAATCATGACATATATGAATGATTAGCTTAGTTTCTTCATAAGGTACACATCTTCTCATAATCAGATCCTTACATTGTTTATATAAATAAGGTTCATCCCAAAAATATGCTTTTGCATCATGAATGAACTTCCTGTATTGTTGTAATGTCAGCATAGGTGGCAAAATATAACTTACAATATAGTTAACAATTCCAGCATACCATGGTATTTTTCACTCATTAATATTGTAAAGTTGTTCATCAAGGAAACTGTCAGAAATTTCTTTGTCAGTGTCAGATGATTCTTGGATTTCTATTCTTGACAAATGATCAGCAATTTGATTATCAGTTCACTTTCTATCAATAACCAAAAAATCAAATTCATGCATCAAAAGTATCCATCTAATCAACCTTGGTTTAGCATCCTTCTTTTTCATCAGATATTTAATCGCAAAGTGATCA